>JAUYWI010095964.1:0-11890 GCA_034780595.1 Parotoplana pacifica | reverse complement strand
TTGTAATTACGGACCCTTTTTTATACGGATCCTCTACCTTTCTCATACGGACCCTAAGGGACCGCATATAGGAGCTCTCCGGACCCTCATACGGACCCATTTTATTTACAGTGTATTTAGAGGTTTTTCAGTTGTAAGCCAGATACTTTTCTTTTGCCTAAATTAAATTGCATTGAACTTTGGTTTACTTCTCGATTGTGGTTTATTGCATAATTTTAATATTTAATGTACAAAAATATTTATTGTAGAGATTGATTTTTTCAACATATGTGTTTGGTACGAGTATGTATATAGTTTACTTTTACCAATTCAAAAAACTAAATTGGATCATACAAAACCTTGTTTCCATTCTTTTTTGTGTGTTGATCATTCAATACCTATCAATTCATACATTTCCTTAAAGAAAACTTTTCTCTTCTAGTTAATCAATATAATTACATGCATTTTTTTCTGTTTGAGATTTTGTGTGTTCGGTCATATCGACTCTTAGTTTTACATCTGTTTATTGATTCTTGGTGTAAAATTGTCTATTGGTTCATTTTATCTAGGAATTTCTATATTTAAACCTATGAAACTAATTGAAACAAAACCATTGACTAAAATATTCAGTAAGTACTCTACAAATGTTGCTTAAGCTACAAAGTAATTACATGCTGCAGTTTGATTACAGAGTTGTAAAAAAAGTTCTTTGTAAAGAAATGAATAAATAATAATGTAAACTACATTCTTAAAAAATAACGAATATGTCCCACACAAATAAAAGTTATTGTTTAAAGATCTTTCCTTTTCTTAACAAATAAACGCCTGCTTTGGTTTACAATAAGTAAAGGTATAAACAATATCTTAAATGTAAATTATTTCTACACCGCTATTTTGTGTATTTGCTATTTTGCTATTTTATGTATTTGTTTTTGTATTTAGCAATGTTTACTCTTCGTAAACGTGGAACTAATGCTAAAGGTATTCTATTTTAACATGTTCTGATTTTGTTACTTATTGACCAGTTGGATGATTAATTTTGCTGAATTAAGTATCGAGGTCGAAATTATATGCATACAACTCAAGTTAATTAATTTTATGTATAAAATTGGATTTGTGAACTATATATTACAAATGCATATTTAATTTCCATTGATTTATTTTTATTGCGGTGATGCAAATATTAAGTATTTAATACCATCCCTTAGAAGATATAAAACATTGAGCATGCTATTAACTCTAATGCTTAATTGGGACTGCCTTTCGGAGCATAAATGACTGAGGAACAAACTTGTTTTGGCGTCTTTATAGGAATGTCCAGGTGTATCAGTCGGAAGTGAAGTCTATATTATTGTAGGCATTCATTGTTGAGGTAAATGTTACTGCGAAGTTTTGATATATAACACATTAATTAAAGCACATTGCTACATTGAATTTTTAACTAAAATGATCAACTAATGTAGTTTAATGTGCACGACAATGCCAGAACACTAAAGGCTCTGGTGACCAAAAACATTTGTACTTGGTGAAAATTCAAATAGGCGGGATTCCATAGCCGCCATTTTCCTTTGAAATAAACCTCCTAGACGATGACTTTATATTTAGAATCTTGGAAGTCAGGAAAGTTACCCGCTTTGCAGTATTGAAGAGGAGCGAAACTTTAACAATTGTGTTGCCACCATCAGTAGGGAGTCCCTTGAGGATAAAGTGGTAAAATTTAGAGATATGCAGAGAATATAGTAGTCTGCAATAGAAATATTTCTCCTCGGTATAAAATAATTATTGCCACCTTCTGCATTTGTAATTTTTGATTAATAAAATATAGAAGGATGCTAAATTGTATATTTGCTGGGTACCCCCATATAATAGGTCGTAATATAAAAAGTCATATAGAACTAGTACAGAGAAAATGACATACATAGTTAAAATTGTATTATAAAATTTGTATAAAGTAAATTGTAATAAAAGGTTATATCAGATAAAATCTTATTAACAGAAATTTTTATTTTCTATTAGTTGTTAGATAGTGATTAGAACATCCGACTGCCCATAACTCTTCAAAGTTTTAATGGAGGAAGATCCAATAGCAGTACAAGCAGGGACGCTGATGAACTGGAAGGTCCTCAATGATCACCTAGAGAGCCAACTCTATTATTGGACTAATGACCTCCTACTGATGTTAATTCCGCTAATAATCAATTTGTCAAAGCTATCAATAATGCCTCCAAGAGTCTATTTTACAAAAAAATAAAAGAAGCTTCACAGTCAGTGCCAAACCCTGGTGGTTCCAACGATTAAAAACCGCAACAAACTGAAAAATGAAATAAAAAAAGACTGTAGATATGTCGACCAATATCTTGAAGCCCACAAGAATACCAGAAAACTCTAAGGAAGAAAGGTGACTTTTCTGGAGAAACTTTGCTAGTAATCTGAATATTGGAGAATACCCCAGCAAAAGTTTAAACACAATTAGGAAAATGTCTGGTAAACAAACAGCTAGTACGCAGGATATCATCCTGAATGAAGAAGGGAGAGACTGACTCTGAGAAAAGTAATATATTCGCCAGAAGTTACGCCAACACCAGCAGGCTCCAGAGAAACAGAAGTTTTGACTCAGAAATTAAAAAAGGAGTTAGAAGGAAAATCAAAGAAGATCACATCGATATGTGTTAAAGTCACCTAGGAAGAACTCGAGTCAGCGCTTCATAAAATTTAAAGCAGCCGGTAGAGACGGAGTCGGTAACGAAATGCTCAAAAACCTCTCTTTGACTGGCAAGAAACAGCATCTACTCTTAATGAACCTCAGCTGGCAAACTAAGAAAACTCCCAAAAGCTGGCGAGAAGCTTAAATTATAGCTATACCCAAAAAAAGGTAAAAATTAGATAATGCACTGATTTTAGACCTATCAGTCTCACATCAGCCATTACCAGAGTCAATGAACACTTAGTTAAAGAATGACTTCCTGGGAAGCTAATCATATAATCTATCCTAACCAAACAGGCTTTAAGAAAAATCATAGTACAGAACAAAAAAGACTATTCTTTGTCTTATTAATTTCGCAAAAAAAAGCCTACGGTAAGGTATAGAAATAAGGCTTCTATTGGTAACTCTTTGAAGCCGAAGTCCCCAAATACATCATCATTGATATCGACAAAGAATGGCTAGATACTATCACCTCCCTGTTGGCTGACGACAGTGCCATGCTTAGCATTGAGAATTCTCCCTGAAGCTGAAAACAAGTTACAATCATCTCTTGATTAACTTAACATCTGGGCAAATAAGTGGAATGTTTCTATCAATGATGAGAAGTTGGCATTTACTCTCTATACGAAGGAAATGAACGGCAACTTCAATCTGAACCTGAAGTTAGGTGATCATACCATCAAACGTAACCTTTGCCTAGTGATCCTTGCCACCACCTTTGATCAAACACTCTCTTTCAAAGACCAAGCCGCAAACGCATTAAAATATCTCAAAAACGAACTAAACCCATGAAAGCCCTCCAGTTTATCAGAACTGCCATGGACTATGGTATTGGAGCTTGGGGTCCCTTTCTAGCTAATTCTGACAAGACCTAACTCCAAAACGAAAACAACAGGGCTGCCAGGATTATCACGGGTAATATGATCATCACTCCTACTAACTAACATCTTACTTGAGGAAGCTGAATCTCCAATATTGAACAGAGGATTATCAAGCAGTCTCACTTTGGCAGAGAAGATTAGCAGACAGCCAAGTAATCCACTCAGAAGTTTTTTTTATAAAAATTCTAACTAAAGACTCAAAGCCAGAAACAGTGAAGGTCTTCGCTGTTGTTTTGTTATCTTTGTAATAAATACATGAGAAATACAGACCTGAAGATTCTACAATCGAAAAATTCAATAGCACCTATATGAGTCCTCAGCGGACCTAGAACAGAAAAAATCGATTTCAGAACGGACGTTCTTTAACACCCCGCCTCTACTAAGAATGAAGATAATGATACCAAACTGAAAAAAGCTCTTGATGTCCAAACTTAGACATCCAAATCTGGACAGACGGCTCAGTTGGCCCAAACAGTACTTATAGGACTCTGGCATTATGCCATAATCTGCAGCGATAGCCAGTCAGACATTGCTAAATTTAATGCCTGACCAGGTCAGCAGGAGAACGATATTACACAAAAGGTTTGTAACATCACTCACAACGAGGAAGCTGACGTTACCTACTTTGGAAATTACGTTATATATTTTGTAGGTACTCTCTATATCGATCATTAATTATAGTATGTATTTCTAAGAATAACTTGATACCTTTCTATTACATACAAGATATATTATACTTAAATAGGTGGGTTGCAAAACTTTAAATAGTTTGCTATTTGACTCTACACCTTTTAACGGATGCGATCCATAAAAAATATCGTATAGTTTGTTATATCAATGCTTATCATTGGGTGTATTGTTTGATTAACTGTTTAGTTAGTATAAGTTATTTTCTTTGTATTAGGAAGAACCTAAAGAACTACAAATTTCCAAGATAATTTTGCTCGAAGTCGGATATTTTTATAATCTTTTTCAGAAACTGTAAATTGTTTAGTTAATGGTATCATTGTTCTGACTGCATAATAATGTATGAAATTTTATTTTTGCTTTTGGTATGTTTTGTTTTTGTATAATAATAATAATAATAAATTCTATACCAACTGAACAAATTGCAGCAAGTTATATTTCTCTAGGTAATAAGTATAATTTAGAACAAGAACTGGACGCTATCAGTTTAATGTTTATTTTTTTCCCTATTGGAAAGTATTTTTGATACCTTCAACAAAATACATATTATTTAGGAGATATTGGATAATAAAAGATACTAATTTGTAATGACCTATGTAAGAAATTTTGGGACTTGATTTCACTTTGATGAATATCAATGATATTTGATAGTTACACAATATTACTTGTTTTCTATTAGGTGCCTATAACTCTTTATTGCGAGAACTTGTAGCAGAATTCACTTTGACTGAAAATCCAGCAAATACCACAACATCTCTTCTTCGACAACTGTGTCATGTCGATGATAGTGTTATTTTGGGATCTTGGCTTCAAGAAACTGATCATAAACCTATTGAAGATCAAGTAAGACTTCTGTTTTTAATAATTGTGATTTTTGACAATTCAGAATCAATAGAACTAGTATGAAATACCTCTTACCCAAGTTAGAATAAATACGAGTATAATATTCTTTTAAAATACATGAAGCAATATTATGTGACTCATTTTCAGTGATTGTTTAGACCTACAAACATATCTATTCTAACATTATTAGACAATTATTTATTTCTTAGAGAGTCGAAAAGTGACTTTGGGGGGTTAGAAGTCAAAATTGTTTACATAAACAGACCTGTTTGTAAGATTTATCATATTTTGTCACATTTTTAGGGTATTGTAAGATTAAATGATTTTTTGATGGTTAGTAAGATATTTTAAATTTTATAAAAAATATAAATTGTATGTGTTATTTTCTGTGACTTCACATTTTGAGATCATACATTCATATTATTAAGAAATGTTCTACTTATTTGACGTTTATACTTAACAGATTAGGAATTCTCTCAACAAGCTTATGTTACCTAATTTATCAATAATTATGCTGGGCATACTGAAATATTTTGCACTGCAATGCGTGCTGTGAGAGGTTCTTCTCCCAAGTGCACAAGAACAAAACGGATCAGGGGGGAGAAACCTTTGATTCATAAAAGCAATATTCCTATGATGAACTTCGAAAATTGAAATCGTGCTACTTTGAGTCATCTTAATTTATGTAATTGCTGTTATTGTTGCTCTTATTGTTGTAATTTCCCATTGATACTCTAACAGGACCATTGAGAAGAGACAGAGCATTTTGCTAACGTGAAATATAATATGGTTACACAAAAAAATTGTCAAGACACAATTGCTATGATGCCATTTAGTATAGAACGGAAGAAATTAACTAGGAATAGAAATAAAGTCGTATTTAGGGTTGATGGTATTTTACTGATATACATGCATTCTTTTATTAATTCTTATTCCCCCATAAGCATAAAGGAAGCCGAAAATAATCAGTCAATTTATTAATATTATTTACAACCTCAACTGCGATATTCTACGTATTTCATATTCTACTTTTCCATAGAAAAAATAATAATTTAATTGTTGTAAGCTAACAATCAGGCTGCTGGTGTTTTTTTTATAGTTGCAACCTAATAGTGCAAGTGGATCTGGTGCGTTAGAACATGATGCGGCTTCTCTTTTCCTTAAGGAATCAACAAGTACAATGGTTAGTGATGTTACCTACTATACACTAGATGCTTACGTTCTGTCTTCTGTATAACACGATCCGCTGTATACTTATTCTAAATCAATAGTATATAATTTTGTTATGTTTTGATCTATTAAGTTGTTAAAAGCTAGAAAAGTTGTACACTGATTTCTCTCTTTAATATTTGCGCTACTTCTAAAACTAGTCTGCTAAATGCCAATCATATTATATATAAGAAATTTGATGACATTGTTTACTTTAATTTTATATTCAATAAGTTTCTAGATATTCTTGTGAGATAAAGAAAATACAGTTCATTACTTATTTATCCCTTGTCTTTTCCATTTCCGTTGTCCTCCGCCTTCTTAAAACACGCTTAGAATACAATAATGGGACCTTTTAGACATATAATGTCTTCCTTTTTAATTGCTGTAAGCAGATAAACAATGGTCTGAAAATCTGTGAATCAATCATCATTTGTTAAAAATATGAATTAACATATATAGCATTGTCACGTTTGTAGGATTTGTTTTTAAAGCCTGTTCCTTTCTGGGTTGCCTTTAATATTTTTTGTGAAATTGTCATTGCAGGAAGAAGACGGATATCCGGGTCCTCTTCCACTAGGAGTGGCAGTTATTGATGCTTCAGTTCAACTGTTCGGAGCTGTATTTCCACGAGTGCAGAATAAACATCGACTTCAAATGTTGGAGCACTTTGCTGAGTGCATTCGTCAGGCCAAGTCAGCTAGACAGCAAGCGGTTCAGATGAATATTTTTACTGCTTATTTATGCGCTATGAAGAAACTTTCTGAAAGTAAAACTCCATTTGGTTCAGAGCATGAACTTAGAAAAGCAGCTGTAGCTCTTATATTTGTAAGTTTTCCAAATATGTAAAACATAAATTTGAACACCCCTGTCAAGGACAATGATTTTCTATCAAACGAGGACAAAAAAATAAACACAAATTTCGTATCAGAACCTAACAATTTGTGAAAATATATAAAAATTTTAGCCAACTTTGTTCATGATACATAAGTCGATGTGTCCAGTTTATGTTGTCTTTTCCAGGGTGCTTTGGGCAGTAATAATCCTATTTTGCGCTGTGCGGCTGGCGAATGCTTGGGACGTCTTGCACAAGTGATAGGAGAAGGTCGGTTTATTGCTGAAATGGCTCAAAGTATCTTTGATCGTTTAAGAGCAGTTCGTGACGTTGTGTTACGTACTGGGCATTCCCTTGCTTTGGGTTGTCTGCATCGTTACGTAGGAGGACTTAGCTCAGGACAGCACTTAAGCACGAGTGTTGGAGTGCTTTTAGCGCTTGCTCAAGATACAGCTTCTCCTGTTGTTCAGGTAAAATTGAACCATGATATCTTGTTGTTGTGTAGGTATGATATTCGGACTTGGTATTTCATTAGTTTTAAATCATTTTATTAGGGTTATTAAAAATGAGTTTTTCTCATCTTTAGGTGTGGGCATTACATGCACTTGCATTGATAGCCGATTCTGGTGGGCCAATGTTTCGCGATTTTGTAGAACCAAGTTTAAGTTTAGTCTTACAGCTGCTGCTTCAAGTTCCACCGTCACTTACTGATGTTCATCAATGTTTAGGCAAAGTTCTTTCTGCTCTCATCACTACAGTTGGGCCAGAACTGCAAGGTATGTATGGTTTGAAAATTTCAATAAAAATCTGATATATTTCTATTTGTAATTCCATTATTTTTATTGTTGTCAAGTAATAAAAGTATAGTTTTTGAAATTTGACAAAACACAGCGATTAGACGGAAACAAATTATCTGAAAAATATGTAGAACTTTGATTGTTATTCAAGTAGTTATTAAATAAGTAGGCTGTGTGTCCGTTATAGAGATTAAATTTTCAAACGGAAGAGATTTAGAGTTGTTATTTTTCTTATTTTATTATTTAGGAAACACCGGTTCCGTAGCTACAGCAAGACTTTCGTGTCTGGTGTGTTGTGCAATCATGCAAGACCATCCTGACTCATTGGTGCAAGCTGAAGCAATATCCTGTCTACAACAGCTGCATATGTTTGCTCCACGTCACGTCAATCTCAATACTTTGGTGCCTCATCTTTGTGTAAGTTTACTTAATTTTGTGCTACAGTCAAGCATTTTCATTCCTACTTGATTATAATTCTACTTCAGATGTGTATTACAAGTCGTCATTTATTGCTGCGTCGGGCCTCTGTTGCTTGTCTTCGGCAACTTGCACAAAAGGAGGCAGCCGAAGTGTGCGAATTGGCGGTTCTTTTGCTGACTTCTGAAAACCAGACTTCTCCGCCAACCATCTATGGAACCGCAGCTCAGCCTCAGCACCAAAATATTCTACCAGAGACAGGTATGGAGGGGGCACTCTTTGGCCTGCTTGATACTGAAACTGATCCAGCCATGAGAAAGAATGTTCAAGAAACACTTCTAAGTCTTCTGCAGAGTCAAGGTCGTGCTCAGTTGGTGCGATGGTTGGCACTGATACGTGCTGTATTGCAAGCAGGCAGGGCTGAGGACAAGGGCGGTACCGATGACAGCCGAGAGTTGGGTGCCTCTAAAGGGGATGGTGATGATGAGGACGAAGATGATGACATTACATTCAAAGCTGGTAAAGATGAAGATGAGATAAATCAGCTGACACCAAGGTAAATTGGGTTCATCTCTAGCCTTTCGTAAGAATATGTAGATAAACGGTTGCATGCAATTTTTCATAAATTAGAAATGTTCGTTAATATTTTTTATTATATAATAATTTGTATATAAAAAATCGTAAGAAAATATTCGTAAATAATTGTTCTTACACATAAATTCATAAAAAAACATTATTTAAATTATTCTATCACCAACAACTCTCCATTTCATTGACAGCCTTTGGAACATAGTTTTAGCTTAGAAGTGTTATTTCTAAGAAAAAAATCATACCAAAAAAATTTGAAAATTGGTTTATTCGAAACATATATGTGGATAGTTTCTTTAAATTTTTACTATAAACCCGTATATAAAACAAAAAATGCCTGGATTAATTAAATTTTCTTCTAGCAATAATACAAAAATTAAAATTAAATATTGAATAAATTTGACGTTAAGTCTATGAATTTAAAAATGGAATGTGGTATTTGTATAAATGAAAGTACATTTTTAAGTAATAATCATTGTGATAAAGTGTTAATAGCTACTCACTGCTTCAAGTGTATCTTGCGGAATGCACACACTTGGATCACAACTTGTATAAAAACTTCTGAATTTAAAATTGTGAAAGAAAATAAAAGAGTTTTCTTACTGTGTGCCATGCGATATAGTTGATTTGGTATGTAATTTTGTGCTTTTAGGTGGCCTACTCGTGTGTTTGCCATGGATTGCTTGGTTCGTCTTATAACGGCCTGCGAAGTGTCTGGCGAGTCTCAGCACTTTGATCTTCAATTGGCTCGCGAAATGAAATCTATGACTGGACGGACTGATTCGCTTGTTTTGCATCTCTCAGAATTGGTTCGAATGGCCTTCATTGCAGCAACATCAGACAGTGACAAACTCAGATTGGCTGGTTTAGCAGCACTTCAAGATATCATACACAAATTTTCAACTGTTCTAGAACCTGAGTTCCCTGGTATGTATGTAGATTTTTCTTTTGAAGTCAAATTCGACAAGGTATATTTTGGACCTTTGGATCAGTCTGATAACGTTATCAGCCTTTTTACGATTAATCTTCCCAATGTACCTGGGTGCTACAGTTCTACCCAATCGATTATCGTGACGTATGATTTTATGAGGGGTTGTTCCATTTTTAATTTACAATGTATGTACCTGGTAACTGTAATCTGTCCTTTACCAAAAATATATTTGGGATAAAAGGGTTATTATTTTAAAGACAAAAGAAACGCCTCTCTATAGAAATTATATACTGTCTGTCTGTTTTAAATTTGTCTTATAGAATTTAGACATTATTTTATCTATCTTAGGGGTCGTACAGGTCATACTTTCATACTGTTTTAAAACAGTAAATACTTTCTTGCTTTTTAGACATAAATCTCTGTTTTTGTCAATTTTTCTTACTTTTTTATATCAATCAGGTCAGGTTACTTTTCTCAATGAATAAAACATCGAGGAATGACAGAGAAATAATTATGACAATGTAATTACAATGCATTTTTACAAATTATTTAATTTTTATAAAAGGTACACCATTTATTCAATTCAGAATTATAACTCGCTACTGGTACCATTTAAACCAGTACTGAGTTTCATGAGAAATACAATTTTTCTATAAAGACTTTTGTTTTTACTTTATTGGAGTTTGGATTCATTTTCAAAAGCATTATATATTGCTTCTAATATTTGTTTTGTAGTTGCTAATATTATACTCGTAATTCAGAAATTTGATTTTTATTTTACTTTTTGTTGAAAGAATATGTATGTGCATGACTTTGATATTCTATTTTACCTATATTGTACAATATTAAGCAAGTGATTGTTCTCTTCATTTACAGCCGATCCTGATGCATTTTCAATTACATAGTTGGAAGAAGAAGATGAATATGGGGAATACATTCAAATTATGGCTTAAACCTGTGCAAAATCAACCCTCATCTGTCATGTGTACAGGGTGTTCAAATAAAAATATATTTAGTGTAGGAAATAGGGGTATTCATCAAAATATGAAATCGCATGCTGGTACTAGTAAACATATTGCTATGGTCAAAAACTATGCCACAAGTGCCTATTTTACACTTTCTAAACCACCAGCATCTGCTTCAACAACTAGTATCTCTGTAGTTTCTCTGGAAGGACTTGCAGAAAGCGAGTTGGTTTTATCTCACTCGGAAAATGTGCTAAAGGCAGAAACCCTTTTTATCATAAAAACTGCATCTTCTGCATTTTCATATGTCAGCTTGTCTGGAATTAGTAACCTTCTGTCTAATATGTTTCCTGATAGTAAGATAGCTGCAGATATGACCTTAGATGAAAAGAAGTGTTCCTATTTAAGTGCACGTGGTTTAGGGCCACATTTTCATAAAGAGACAATAGATGACATTTGAAAATCTAATTTCTTTACTGCAGAAATTGATGAAACCACAACAACTAGGTCGAAAAGCAGCTAGATATTCACAATTGTTTCTGGAACTCAAAAAAGTAACCGTTCTTTTTTCCATGGTCATTTTAGTGCAGCAGAGCTTAAGAAATCACTCTTGGAATGTTTTTCTTAAGATTTGAATTTATTGCAGAATCTTTTACATATATCTTGTGATGGTCCTAATGTCAATAACGTTCTTCTCAGATAAATGAAATCAACTCGTGGTATGGTATCAGTTGGTATTATTGATATAGGAACTTGTAATCTCCTCCACATTGCGCATAAGTCCTTTGGTTCTGCCATGTCACAGCTTTCAGAGTGGTCTATAGACACTTTTTACGTGATTGCTTTCATTGGTTTAAAAACTCAGCTGCCAGAATTGCATAAAATACTTTGATCACAATTATTTGCAAAGTGGCGCTGGCTTACAGTTGTACCAGCTGTGAACGAATTCTCAACTTTTTGAGTAATTGATACAGTTTTAAAATGAAATAAGAGAATTAAATTTAGAGAAACGTAATTTAAGGAGAAAAATAAACAAGAAGAAAGTATTTAAAGA
>JAUYWI010095953.1:0-11890 GCA_034780595.1 Parotoplana pacifica | reverse complement strand
CCTATAGAGAATTGAAGGACCGGGCAGCGAACCGAGAAGGATGGAGAAAGTGGATGCCATAGAATTGAACCTGCCTATTAACTGAATAGATATCACTCAAAGAAATAATTTTTACTAAAGTGTACTCTACTGTTATTATGTGACCAGAAATGATAACTACCACATTAAGGCAATGGACATGAGTTTTAAACACCGCTCTATGACTAAGTTAGTACACGTTTAAATTTGTTATTAAAGAAACAAACGATTATGGCAGTGTTCTGTTGGATTTTCAGATTTAAACTCACTTCCATTCATCATTTGTGTCTTCATCATCATCAGATCTAAAAAATTGTGCTGTCCCGTCAGAGTGGAGGCCTGTGAATACCCCGATAGAGTGACAGGGGGGTACTGTTGCAGAAGAGAAGGACCGACCGATTTGTTGGGCAAAGAATTAATAAATGTGCATTGTTCTCCATACGGAAAAAATGTGGGACTGCGTTCGCTCTGGACTGTTAAGGGCGAACTGTGCTCAGATGCACTGCTTTTGTGGCCCCAGATATTAGAGGGCGTTGTGCTAATAGCGTCTGTTGATTTGGAAGATTGTGAGGTTGGAGATAGAGTAGGGGGGCTCTTGGGAGAAGTGAATGATGTTTGGTGTGGGACAGTGGACGTTGGTGAACTCTTTGGACTGGTTTGCCTGTTTGTGGAGTCTTTTATCTGATTTTGTTCTCGTTGGACGACCTCATTCTTATCTAGAAAGCAAAAAATTGAAAATGAAAACAATTAAATTGTTTGAAAAGTTATAGTATCGAAATTTCATTAAAAAATAAAAATTCAAAATCTTAATGTTTGGTTTTACAAAATGAAACTAATATTTAAACCATTATAATAATTCTTTCAATAGTTAACATAATGTTAAACTTGCACAGTAGCGGATTCGGGATTTTGTTGGGGGGGGGGGGGGGGCAGAAAATGCATAAGCTATTTTTAAATAATGATATTATATCTTCCCGGAATTCAATTTTTTGCATTCTGGATCATTTAAATCAGTGTTTCAAGAAAGATCTGGTCAGAAAATCATGATTTACATAATATGTTACGAATATGATTTGCATTTATATGAAAATGAATTGGAAAGTGAAATGATGTCGGTATTTACAAACACTGACGAAACATTTTTGAATTTTAGATTCAATTTCTTTGAATTTCTGAGTTTGTTTGTTTTTTTAGAAAAATCTTGCCTGAAAATTAAATTTATGATGTTATGTCTACTCGTATAGAAAAACTAATTTTTCTAAACCCTAAGGGGTGTGCGCCGGCTCCACATCCCCCACCCCACCCCTTTCTTGAAATCCATCACTGCATTTGTACATTTTGAGACACTGCGCTTTCTCTTCGTAATTTTTGGAACTTTAAAATGTCATTTTAATTAAACTTTACAACAGTTCAGAATTATATGCACATTCTACGGTATCTTATTGGAAATACAAGGCATTTTGAACTTCCTAAACATTTAGTTCCCACGTTTATTACAATCGTTCTATTGTCCTGATGATACTGACACATAGTTCAATTAATATTGACACGTTAACTGTGAATGAGTAGCACCCATTGATAAATACAAACATTATGTAAATAAGTCGTTAGTGAATTTAGTTTAAGTCGTTATTACTAAAGATATAATCTGCGTACTCAGCGTTTCATAACATTTATTTTACTTAAAATATTTATTGCTTCAAATTAAACTTTAACAATTCAACAAACGAATAAATTTAATATGAAATGTCGCTACTTGAGTAATAAAATCAGAAAAGTTAAATTATTTTATTTTATGAATGAGTTGATAATAGTTTTAAGTAGAAACAAAAAGAGATTCATATGCGAATCTCGATTTTTAGTTAAACTTTTAACATACTGTCATCAATAAATAAAGCTTTGATAATTGTTTACCAATTTAATATATGTGTTGTTGGTCAACAATCTACGAAATTGATATATTTTAATAATTCAATTATTTACAAACTAATTTATAAAGGATGTAAACTTTAAGTGACAATAGGTTATCAAATCGGAAATTAGAATCATCACTAATAAAACACCTGAGTCCAAGGTGTAATTTCACTTTTAATTAGAATTTCATTTTTAGCTATCAGATTTCCTTTTTACAAGAGAAAAAAGGTCTATTTAGATATAAAATTACAAAACTGCTTTTTGTATAGAAAATGATGTTCTAAACTCCAACTGAAAATAAACGGGTAGGTACACAACAGAAATAAATCGTTGTCGCCTTTTGAATTGAAATTTGTTGGGTATAAATAATCTAATTTATAGATTTCAAGGTAAAGATCACTTGACTCATCTCATAAAATCTATTAGGTATTTTACATTGCCCAAATTTGAGACCTTAGAATTAAATATTTCAAAAGAGGAATATCTTGTTTTTTTAGTCATGGTCTATGAGTGATGAAGGCTTATCACTTCTTGCCGCAAAACCATTTTTCAGCTATTCGGACTTTCCGCTTTAGAACTAAGTGTTAACAAAAGCTATCATACAGATATATGCTTAAAAGAAACGTTTTTAAGTTACTAAGATGATATCAAATATTTTTATTGATCTATGATTAAGAAATTGAAAATATAAACAAAGAATTTTATTATCATCTTTACAATTTGTTTAATAATTTTTTTAAGAAACTTTATTAAAAGTTAAATTTTCCGGTCATTGCAATATTTGTAACAATCAAAAATGTCATCTGTAAATCTAAAACTGGTTGTTATTCTTAGTGCTGGAATTAATCAGTCAATTCCACCTTACTGAAAGTAGGTAGGGATTGCCTGACAAAATCTTAAATCAAAAGGTAATTGTGAGTCGTGTAAGAAAATTAAGATAAATAAATGATATTTGTTCTTACAAAAAGGTTTTACATGACCGTTTAAGTTTCAATAAATGACTTTTTCCAGAAAAAAAAACATTGTACATGTAGATTTATAAATTAATCAGTTTTTTATTGAAAAAATACAACTTATTTTTTATAAACGTCTGATAGAGTGACAAATATTTATTAAAACCGTAATATTTGATTTTTTTATTTAAACTTTACTTGCAGGTATCAAATTAAAATTAAAAGTAATTATTTTGTAATTTTGATTTTATGAATAAAAAATGTCTTACTTATTACAGGTTTGATATCTTGACATTTATTATTTGCAAGAATCGAGGACATACTGAACTTCAACGAGTGACTTGTCTTCTTGGGTTGCGGCTGACTTCCCAGCTGTTCATTGCTAGACAATTTATCTGCTGTCTCTGGAAATGTGGGCTTGTACGGAGATTTGAACATCGTGGTGTCTTGAGTGGCACCAGCAGCAGAAGAATGGCGAGGCAAATGCAGAGGAGATGGTAAACATGAGGGTTGAGTGGTCAAAGGAATTGAAGCATTATATTGCATATTAACGGCTGCCGCTTTTAAGTACAATGAGGCCAGGGCGGCCTCCGAATGATGTTGTTGAGGTTGGATACTCATCACTTGTAGGGCGGTCAAAAGTGGTGACGAATTATTTATTTAATGTGGTCGGTGTTATGCTATCTTAATAAATATATAAATAGTTTTTTTATGTCTGCAATACTTGCAATAAATAGAGGTGGGTTTGTTCTCGTCAATTAAAGAAACATATGTTTATTACACCGATATCTATGCGGCAATACTAACACCCAAAGAATATTTCTATTGTTATTTATTATTGTATAGCCTTCTCTATTTTTTGGACAATAACCGCTTAGGTATGATGTGATTGGGCGCATATAAATGCCATTATTGTGTAATTAAGTTTGCATTCGGCAAAGAAAATTTTCGAATCGGCGGAGCTAAAAACTGTTTGGTTTGCTGATAGCTTTCGGGAATAGCTTGGTTTTGATAGAAAACAATGCAGTTAGGGGTAGCCAGGTGTCGCCACTGCAGTCTTATATTATTGTTATTATTGTTGAAATAATAATAAATGCCTACTAACTTTTGTTTAGTATCACATAGTAATCTTTATTAGATAAACAAAAAATAATATTTTAGAAACAACTGGATTGATTTATAGAGAAATTTGCAAAGCGACCAGCCTAGATAATATATTGTATAATGCCAAAATAATAGTTTAGATATCTAGTTAGCATTAAGTAATCAAAATTTCATACATTCTTATTTTTTAAAAATCACAGTACATAATAAAGATAAAAAACAGTAGGTATGTACTCGAAAGTACACGCATATCTAAACATTTCCATGATTTTATAAAATCTATTTATAGAGCAATTCCATGCGTCGCCGACTTACATTAGATAATTTGGACAGAAAATCCATTTTCTAGGTTACGTTATCACTTTGTATCAAATAAGAATTGATAGTAAGCTAACTACCTACCTGTAGTTTTAGATTTTATGGTAGAATTTCATGTTTGGTTGGTACAATCGGATTCATTTTGTTTTTGCAATCGTCACCGCCGCCCTTTAAGTGGATTTTTTTTCAAAATCGACTTTTAAACTGTGAATTGAATGAAGTCCGCTAAATTGTGCCCTATACACTTTATAAAACTCTTTTCATAGATTGCAAAACTTCAAGAAAAATAGATTTATCAGTTCTATAAACGTTTATAGGTAACGTCGCCGACCTACGCTTCAAAATTATTGAAAAATATCAAATTTTAAAATAACTAGCACCTACATCATTATAATATTGATAAACAGTTACTAACATCAGAAATAACCTAAAATAAACTATTATACCAAACATAACCCAGGTTGCTTTTTTCGTCGCTGACTATCTGCATATATTTAAAGCTATTTAAATTTTAAAATGAACATATTTTATATAGTAGAATATTAATACAAAACTATCAAACGTATTTAACTTGCAGAATGCTATGGATACAAATAATTCATAATATATGTAGGTACATAAAGCCACAAACATATAGTAACTATCATTTGTGAAGAATTGAGTTTTACATTATTGTCATCCCCAGAACAGAAAAAATGTATTTTTTGCATTCTTTTGACAGAAGCCGACATTGATTTCCATTTATAATTAGTGAATTTAGAGTTTGACTTCATCAATACCTACCAAGGACTCGAGCAGAGTTCACTTCCTTTCTTCTGGCTAGAACATGCCTTACGTACATGCGATTTCAACTTCCCGCCAATCGCATCAACAACACCTTTTGCCATGGCTTGTGTAGATACCCAAATGACCCATTTAACCAAATCTGTTTCAGGGCATTTAAATCTGCAAGCATACGAAACATGTACCTATTCTTAAATTGAAAAGGTGCTCCGTCTGGGAACACATCAATCACCGACAATAAAGTGTACTTACCACTAAAACCCATCATATGTGTATATATATTTGATATCCGTATTTCTGCCTCAGCCTCTTTTGTGGCAGAATATATCCCTTGAGGCAGAACTACGGGGAACTATTTTTTTAGTGAGGCATGATTAAGTCTTTTTGTAAGGCAGGGTTACGGATATCAAATATATAGGTATGTACGAGTATTTGTAAGTCTGCGATGAAATAATAAGTCGCCGATTTATTACTGATTGTACTATTAGTTGTTCTGTAATGGAAAATAGCCTTGGAGTAACTTTATTGTGTTGTATCGATGTAGTATACTAAATTAGCTTTTACTATGATTAAATATAAGACATATAGTAAATACAGTGCATAAACTTCTGTAAATATTTCGTCGACTACTTTGAACACATATCATTCAAAATCGAAAAAATAAAATACTACTAATTCTTTTTTTTTCAACAAATTTTTAAAAGAAATGATTGTACTGTTAATATGCAAAATATACTAAATCTTCTTAAGCTCCTAAAAACGTTTAATTTAACTCAATTGAAGGCCACAATCTAGAAGATATTCAATTAATCATAAAAACAAAAGTAATTTTTATAAATCTTTATTGTACTTTATTTTTGCCATCTGGTTTACTTTCGCGTGTAATTTCTCTGTATGATCTTTTTGTTCCAACATTTGTCTATTTTATCTTTGTTCTATTTGTTTTTGTTGCATTATATTGTGATCAGTATTGTTTATGTTTTTTTTATTCTATTCTTTTTGATTAGTTTCATTGTTGACTATTTTCTTATTTTTCTACAGGGTGAGTCAGAAGTTTTTAAACGATATCTGAGTAATATGGGAGGATCCCAGGGATAACTGGAGATTGGGAAAGATTCGGAATATCTGGGAATTGGGGAGGGTCCTGGGTACCTCGAACAATCCCTAGATATCCCTAGGACCTTCTCCAACCTCCACATATTCCTCGGATCCTCTCTATTCTTCGTCGTTTAAAGACTTCTGACGCACTCTGTAGATTGCATGTTACTATACTTTTTCGTTTCAGTATATTTTGTCCCATTCTTTTATTTTATTCCTTTTTTATATTCTTTTTGATTCCCTCTGAATTCCATTATTTGTTTGTTTCATATTTTTGTTCAATTTTTTGGCGTCCCACTCTTTTTTTACTTTCTGTGTCTCACTATTCTGTTCTATGTTGTGTTTCCACATTAATCGCTCGTCATCACAGGGGTGGGTGGGAGGGGGTTACACCATCCTTAGTCATTTTTAAATTGCTCAACCGATTTAGATGAAATTTGACTTCGTGGAGCACAACTCTCTTGCGCATCTTTTGGTATATTTTTGTATGACACCCTAGGTCATGTGATGACCTTCTGAAAAAGAAAAAGTTGGACCAATATTATAAAAATGTACTTTTAAAAAAAACATTCCTGTTTTGAAGCCAAAAATGGATAAAATTAGAGCTAATATTTAGTAGACATATATTGGAAGCTTCACTGTTCAACATGTATTACGAGTTTTTGAAAATATGAACTTCTGTGACCAGGGTGCAACCTCAGGGCCAATTAAAATTGAAATTTCTTAATTTTACAATTTGTGTCCCATTCTTTTATTCAGGTATATTTCTTCTTCATAGGTATCGTGTAGTCATTGTTCAATTTCGTAGTGTTCCATTACTATGTTAAATTGATTGTTTTTAATTTTAAGTTGTATCCCTCTATTAACACCTTTTAACTTTACTGATCAATATTTGTTCACTGTATCCCATTATAGTTTATTGAAATATTGTGTTTTACTTTTGTTTATTTTATAGTAATTACATGATTAGTTCTATTTTATTTTTATAATTCTATGTCTCTTAATTTGTTTTGTTTATTTTTTATTATTTTTCTTTAATTTCCTATTACCTACTCATTTATTTCCTTTTTTCGTATGCTTTATTTTTCCATTTTTAGAGCGCAGATAGATAAGTTGTGTGTCGAACTGATTGTAAACTGTAAATGTGTAGTCTAATTTGTATACCAACCCTAATAAATATATCTAGATAATAATATTTATAGGATAGTGATAAATAAAATTTTATAAAATGTATCAAATTTTCTAAATGAAAGTGATTATTGTTTATTTTCGCTACATCAAGGCGAACCACATTTGTCAACATGTGCTAGTGACATTTGGGGGTTTTATGTTGTAGGTAAAGGCACTACACTTTTAGCAGTAGGTTTAGAAGTGAGACGGTAAAAATGGGACGTCCATGTTTAAGATTGTTCATACTCAAAATTAAACTACTTAAAATAATGAATTTGATAGAGTACCTAACATTTATTTCCTATTATAAATCATTATGTTTCGTAGACATTAAAATTATTCTAGTCAGTGCGTATAGGAACACTAGCAGAACTAAGACGATATGATACGATATCTCAAAATGTGTTTTCTTAATGAATGAAATTTGATCACCAACCCAAAAAACATGAGGCTATTGCTCATTATACTTCAGCTATTTATTTTATATCATTTATCTCGAACACTTCCCCCTCTAGACAACGGCTTCAATTAAGATTTTCTACAACGACCTCTTACTTGTCATAAACAAATGAAAGAAAAACCCGATTGATTGATTTCAGCAAATTGTATCCAATACTGCTTTTTTATAACGACAATAAAATAAAATCAGAACAGACAAAATGATTATAACAGTTGACTATTTTATGCAATGTGTATTAAACATTTGATTTAAAATTTATTTAAATATTATTAAAATACTAGATAGAAATTGCGCTGGTTTTCAATGTTTTTGATGATGACAAAATCAGTTAATTACTTTGTCAAATTAATGATTGTTTAGTAGTTTTGTTTCCTTTAAAATGTTTTGGTGGGAAATTCAATTAGCTATACCTTTCACGGAAAATATTTAATATTTTTAGCTATAACCACGCTATATAAATATCTTTAATTATCCTTTAAAATATTTTGAACTCACATATTAGCATTCCAAACAGTACATAAATAGCTCAAGGCACTACGTGATTTATAACTTATATGATTGATAGATATGGTCGATATATAGATAGATATGATAGATTCTTACTTACTAACTTACCTACCTACTTACTTACTTACTTACTTACTTACTTACTTGTATATTTAGGTATGTACTTATTTATAAATAATCTAAAACTTTCTCTGTTAGGTATCCGAAAACAACAGTTTCAATTTATTTCTGATAATGTAATTTTGTTGTAATGCTATTTACAAATAAAAAAACATTTTAAACATTCTTGTTGACAATACATCTAATTGTGTCATATAAGATATACCTACCTAAATTAAAGAAAAATGACCATTTTTAAATTTTACATTCCGAGTGAATCTTAGCCATTTAAAGGCTACAGACCTAACATGAACAGTAACAGTGTCTGTAACAGTGTATGTAACATAACAAAGCAAAATAAATTTACAAATTCAACAAATTCCTCATGATTTACTAATCTCCGTTAATTAAAAGAAAATCTTCATCTGAAAAATATCTAAATACAAGCTGTTATGGAATGCATTCCTCTAATAAATTAGTATTTTATTAAATTTTATCTTTAAAACAATATTTTTATCCTATTCTTTTAGATTAGATAAGTTATTAATATATGTAAAATAAACACACAAAAATATGCAAAATACCAGCATTTCTAAGTTGTTGGAGCAAGCGAAGTTGACAATATTATTTTGTATGATAGGTGAATGAGAATTTGCACAAATAGTTGTTTTACCTAAAAAAACACATTTCTTTTATAATATTTTTTTTTAATTTTTACTAATTTAAATTGTCTATATAATTAGAGAGTAGCTAATTAATTCAAGGTGACTCTATGGAACAAACACAACAAATATGAAATATGGGTATTAGGTACCTATATTCGAGGTGGGTGCTTACCACACCAAATTGTTGTACTTACCTACTAAGAAACAATAAATGTAAAAACTAACTAAAATAATATTATTTATTCCTCTAATCTATTCATGGGTCCCCTTATCTTTGGGAAATGCATGCAATAAAAAACATAAGTGTAGTTTTACATCGTACTTTAGAATTATTCAATCGAATAAAATTGCTTGTTTTAATTACCTGGCAATGGTCACGTGTATGGTGACAAAACAATTATAAAACAACAGAGCTATTTTCTAAAAATATAAATTAAGTTTATTTAGACTTGAATATGCACAGAGGCTACTAAACAACTAAATATAAATTATTTCAATGTCAACAAAACAAATTTAGATACAAAAAATGAATGATTAAAGTAATTGTTTTGTAGATCAATTGAATGAAGCGGCGGTTGGAACTCATTTGTCATCCGAATTTTATGTGTATATGATAAAGCTATACAGGTCAGGTGGCACCAGCGACGCTCATTTGCATTTGCCAGCTCTTCGTATTCGAATAGTAATCATCGAGTTCATTGCCCAAACCACCGGGGGTCAAACTTTATAATCGTTTCTGCATTGACTCCTTTTTTAAACACTCGAGGTGCTAGGTTGAACAATATTGTCTTATAGTGAAACTAAAATAGTCTGTGCTTCTCCGATTTAATTGTTATTATTTAATTTATTATATCAGGAAAAATAATTCACTTGTGAGTTGTTAGGCACGCCAGAATCCTCCCAACGGCAATTTCTTAAGGTTTTCGTTTATTGTATTAAAATCAGATGTAGTGTCTAAAAACTACATACTTTGAGTTAAAACTGTGAATTGTTGTTGTAGGTATGGTATTATCCACTTCATTCAATTTCCAAAACAGTTGGTTCTCTATCATCTATAAGAAAAACAATATTTATTACATAATTGATTAAAAGACACCAATTGTTGTTTAATTTATTTGTTAACTGAGATGATTGGGGGCTGCTGTGTAATAAGAAAATAAATGAAGCATATTATAGGAAATATTTAGAGGGATGTGATTTTTTTAAATATATTGAAATTGGAGCACTATCATATGATCTTCTTAGTTTCTCCAAACATGCAATGGCCATCAAATACACGATTTTATTAGGTCTATGATCCATTTTCACCAGATTTGCTTTTTTTTCTTGGCGGTGTTGATGATACTGAACTATAATTATTCAATTGACCTATGCCATAACACCATGTTAAGTATCTCGGGAGTTTAATGTGAAAATAAGTGAAAATAATTGAATCCAAAAAATATATAAAATATAGCGATATAATTTCTGGATAGTGGCTCATTGGCTCATTTACCATATAACCATCTATTATGGCTATTATCAATTGTTGTTTTAGAATTTTAAAAATGCATCTTCCAAATAAAATTAATCGGTAAAAAATGTACCACAATTAGAATCCAGACTAACAGTTGATACGAACTATAATGGATGGTTGACATGGCAGATATCACCTTTAGAACAGTGTGGGGGCGGAGCAGGGGCATTTATAATAAAGAGACCGATAACTCTTGGGTTTGTGAGCAAAAATATGCTTTTGTGATCTCGAGAAAGACTTGGTCAATTTAGACCTATTTAGTATAGGCATGTCAAATTATGAATTCAAATATATTAATATTTTCTTAAACCAATATAGCAAAATATATTAAAAAGACTGGTTAAACACAACAAAGTTTACTATCAATGTGAATAATATCAACGAATGTTTGGTCATTTAGCAATAACCATTATTGGAAAAACCAATGGTGCGAACATTTTTAGTAAAAACAACTAAAATCTTGGAGTACTTTGCCTGAAGAGGCTGGATTTCACTGAAAATTGAGTCACGTATTCATCCAAATGTCTGCTATGAATGGACAATAAATCTCATTTTTTTCACAAACTAACCGTATAACAGGCTCTTCAAATAATCTGCTAAATCAAGTCAACATTTATATAACAAAATTTTGTACATATATTTTCTGAATTTTAAATCAAAATGAAGCATATTCATTGTTCAGCTGCTAATGAAATATAATATCCATATTTCATTTTAACGAGTAATATTAGGTATTTCCTAATATTTCCGTCAAAAGAATTAATTAAGCAATATTTTAGTTCCGATTTCCACAAGTATACCAACCACAGGTTTTACTTTTTTCATGAATGGATATCAGTTGTTATTCTATTGCAATATGATGTTAATTTAACTTTCTGTCTACAAAAATAATCCTATTACATTTCATTTACTCTATGACCATGATCATAAAGAAAAATTGATTACGATATATCTATAAAAAGTAAAAATACATAAAAAACATGATCATAAAGTAATAAATATATACAGAGATCCGACTCATGCTGGAGGTGTATACTGTTTTATATTTCTATGAATTGTCCTCAATAGAAAAAGTAATTGTATATAAAATATTCATAATCATCCATACCATTACCTAAATTGAACAATTTTGCTATACAGACTGTACATTGGATATAAAGACATGTTTCTTCTTCTTCTTCTTCTTCTTCTTCTTCTTCTTCTTCTTCTTCTTCTTCTTCTTCTTCTTAATTCTGGACCGGGGCAGCCCTGGCCGTCCGCTGTCCGCGGCCGATTCTCTCCAGAA
>JAUYWI010095942.1:0-11891 GCA_034780595.1 Parotoplana pacifica | reverse complement strand
GGTCCGATGTGTCATCTATTAGATGGAATATTATTTTTGTTTTTACCAAAACCAGACATTGGCATTGAAGCTTAAACAACATTTAACAAACTTTCAACACAAGGTAAAATTAGCCAGCTTGACTGCAAAAGTTTTTACTTTCGTGGAAAGCAATTTTACATAAATCTGTTTCTTCTTTACTGAAGACTTTGCCCTTGAAAAATCCAATTCTTTGATATCATTCAAGTTTCGTGTCAAAACAACATGTGATCGGACCTGCCCTGTTAGTATCTTATTTTAAACAGTGAAAAGATCAGGATATTACTGTAAATTTCAAAGTGTTATCTTGAAGTGGGCAATTTTTTAGCCATTTTATTTTTAGGTGTCAAAAGTGAAGAATAATAACATAGGTTATGTGTACAAAAAGAAATGACATGTCTACAACTTTTCAAAATGATCACCATTACACTTATGCATGCGTTCAAATCATTTCTGATTCAATCTCTCATGAAGAATGGCAGACTTGTTGTCAGAAATGGTTTGAACGCATGCATAAATGCATATTGCCTGTAATGGTGATTATTTTGAGAAGTTGTAGACATGTAACTTCTTTTTGTTATTTTTTGCTTGTACACATTAATTGATATCCTTATTTTCCTAAATCAGATAGATTTTGTTTCAGTTGATTTTTCTTAATTGTTCCAGTCATTATTTTGTACACATAACCTATGTTATTTTCTTCATTTTTGACACCTACAACTAAAATGGCTATAAAATGTGCACACTTCTAGATAACATCTTGAAAATGTCAGTATGTAATATCTTAGATCTTTTCATTGTCTAAAATAAGACACAAATCTTTGATGTAACACAATTGATTCTGAGTGATTTTACGATCTTATGACCCCTTCCTAGCATTAACATTTGTTTGCTTTCAAAATTATGTTGACAATTCCCAATATTTCACAGTTACATTAGGTAGTATGAATAAAAATAAGCTTTAGCTTAGCTAAATATTTAAATTTCAGGCATTTTTATACGCAATCCTTTAACAAATCTTTTTGTATCCACTTATTTTAGAAACATTCTGAGATACAAGATCAGAAATTTCATACTTACGAGATTTATAAAATAGACGTTTTAAAAACTAATTTTAAGCGAAGCTAGTTTTTTGGAATTGAAAAACTAGTAACTAAGTAATTGAAGTAAACTGTGTTTAATTTTTTTTAAAACACGAACATACATAGTTTGTTTTTAATGCATCCATACTTATACCATATGTAGATATGGTAATTAAACATCTATACACAAGCACTATAGGTAATTTGATATTTATAGCTTACAAAATTATGAATAGCATTCATTATTACTGACCCTATATTGACGAATAGACTACTTTTTATGTCAATCATATTTTTGACAGTAGATAAGTTAACATAACACTTTTTAGATGAACTGGCATATAGAGTTTTAAGTTCAAGGTAATATATATAAGAATTTAAAAAAAACTTGTATCTTTTACCAATTTATCTAGGTATGTGTACTACAAAATGCATGCCATACATTTCCAAAATAAGTTTGTATATAAAGTATTCTTGTACCAACAAAAATGACAGGCATTTGATTATGTAATATTAAGTGTAATAACAGATTAATTTAGGTGTGATCTAAATTTGTGCTATAGGTACATACATATAGTCCTGCAGAATTAAAAGTATGTTCTGTTATAACTTTTTTCTCGATTGATTATTAATCTATGGAGTCTACAAGATATTCCAGTTGGGTGTGGTGATATCAGACTTGATCAATTTTGCGTATTTTCAAAATGACCGATAGTGTACATGTTAATTAGATAATATGTATTTCTAAAACCAAGCATTATACCGCCCATAAATATATTATAGGTACGAATTAATGGGAATATGTACCCGCTCTACACGAAAAACATAATTTCAAGGTCACAAGGGATCAACTTATGACGTCATAGACCATTTTAGGTATGAAATTGGATCTAGACATAAATAGAAACATTTTGTTCCATTTAAATGTAAATTGAAAGTTGTACAATTAAAGTTAATACATCTTTTGATACCATTATTTTACTGAAATAAATATTTCCTGGTGATGCTAGGTCTGAGCCAAAGTTGTCCAGAATGGTTCTGAGAGGTAATGTGGGACATTTTCGCAGGTCCTTGAGGCAGGAATGTGGCTCAAATCAGCCGAATACTTCATTTTGAGATTCTAAAGATAAGTGCATATATTTTAAATCAATTTTATTGCGTTACCAAGTTTCTAGTACTCTATTTAAACTATGGAACAATGTGCTCTAAAAAACAGTATTGACATCTTTGGGAATCTTGGCAACCCAATCCAATGGCATTAAAAGGATTCAAAATTGTTTTTATAATCTAAAAATGAGATTTTGAGCTGATTGGAGCCATATGCTGGCTTTAAGGACCACTCAACTAAATTACAAATAGCTCTCAAAGTAGCCAATATCCTTTTTTGAGCTACTGGAAGTTATTTTACCTTGTCCCAGAGGTTTAAAAAATATACACTTATCTTTAGAATCTAAAAATGAGATATTGGGCTGATTGTAGCCATATTTTGACCTCAAGGACCTGCCAAAATAACTCACAGTACCTCTCAGAATCATTCTGGACCACTTTGGTCCTGACTATCAGGAAACATTTTTTCAGTTAAATATTGGTGTCAGAAGATGTATTAGCTTTAATTTTACAACTTTCAAAATACATATTTTATAAATTGTTTCTGTTTATGTTTAGATTCAATTTTTTACTTTTTCGCACGATTCTGAATAAAAATTGTCTATGGCGTCATAAGTTGACACCGTGTGACCTTGAAATTACGTTTTTTCTTGTAGATCGTAATACATTTATGGGCGCTATGTTGCTTGGTTTTAGAGATATTAACAGATTAACATGTACAATATCGGCCATTTTGAAAATAGGTCTACGCAAAAATTACTCAAGGATGATACATGGACTTCTATAATTAGCTAATACTTCTTAAAAGAGGGGTATGGCGTCAAATATATATTATTTTTTGAAGAAGTAATGTGATACAGGTTTTCCTACAATAATTAGTTGTACATCTGTAAGTACCTACTTTAGAATTATATAAATTGTGTTTAGATAAGTTGTATATTGTCTATACAAATATCTATTGCTCCAGGTAAGTTATACAATTTAAAGATCCACATTTATAAAGCGGATAAATAATTTTAAATTAGTACCTTACTATCCAATGCCAGTAAAATATTGCAACACAAAATCTGTTCACCCTATCTTTGTATTTCAGTTACAATCTTTGTCGAGATGCACCTGTTCTTTCATTACAAAAAATTGAAGAAGATCAATTTGGTACTAATGAAGACAAACCGTTTCAACGTTCATCCACAGTTTCTGCCGATCCCATGCGCAGATGGAAACAGAGGTAAATAGAGGGGCAGGCAATCTTATGTTAGGAATATATGTACTAGAACAGTGATAAATCTTCGAAAATTCAAGATAATTTACCTACGTAATTACTTCGAAACACGAATAACAAATGTTTTTCTTTTTTTTTAAATTTTCATTTGGAAACACAAATTTAGGTACCAAAGAGATCCATATGATTTTTTTATCAATATTTAGCTGTTTTGGGTATATCCATAAATATTGTCTCTAAGAAAATTCTTCACCGAGATATGATTATTTATATTTGCGTTGATACGAGAATTAATTATCTTCGCATATAAGTAAACTTGGATGATATGTGTCCATCTAAAATATATTATCATTGACATTTTTTGCCAAACTGCCTAACATTTCACTCAAAATATTTATATATACCTAGGTAATATGCTATTTTAGGGGGGCTCATTTCAGTTATATATCGAATAATTTGATAATGAGATATGAAGCAAATAGACTAGATACACCAGAAGAACATCTTATTTTATGGAAGGTATGTAACAGTTTTAAGATATTAGCATCGTTTTTTTTAAATCTCTACTTCGTATATTTTGCTCTGCTTATTGCTTTTATCAAACATTTAAAATACTTTCGTTGCTACTGCTAGTAAGTACTATAATATTCTTCCAAGAAGAAGACGACTATAATATTAAAAACCTAAATTCTGACAACGCAATATGAAACTGTCTAGCTATATTGAATGTTTTATTACTCGTACATTACTGTAGTGTATACACATATAATCCATTAGAACGTTGTCTAGACGGATATTCGGTTTGATTAGATTGCCAGAAGTGTAAATTAAATTTCGCATTGAGGATAGTACCACTTGGAATTGTCTGAAATTTTTGACGGCATGTGTCAAATAATTTTAGACAATTCCAAATATATCTTGGGGTGGATGTACACCTTGGGACGGAGCTCCATCCCAAGATGTACCTACTTCCATACCAATATGTACTTACCTCCATCCCGAGTTGTAACAACGAAATTGCTAAGGCGTTTGATAGTATAGGTAAATGTACCTATAAAAGTACATACCTAAAATTCAATTCATGAAAATACCGCAGCTGTATTTAAAAAGAAAGAAAATCAAACTACATAATAGCTATAGTTATCTATTATTAGACCGACTTTTAGTTTTACTAAATAATATACTCAGATGTTTACTTTCATAAAGTTTGCTATGTGATTCATTCATTATGAATTGTCTAATAAAAGTTTTTACACGAAGAAATTTGTATCCAACTAAATTATAAACATTATTAATTTTAAATTATTTGAGGTTTATAAAGAAGATTAATTTTATTTGAAGAAGAATATTTATTACGACAATTAGATCAGTTATAAAACCTTTTTTGTCTCTTGAAAAGTTGCTAAATCCCTGATTTGTATTTTTTTCATTGTTTTTGACGTTCTTATTCACAATAATTGCATGACAGTGACGAAATGTCTTCTACAAAGGTTTTGGTGCTAATAAGGATAAATGCTTCGATCTATCTTAGCTAAATAATATTATAGAACATCATTATAGATTTTTTTTTTAATCAAAAAGTCAATCTTTGGAACCTAAATAAAAACTTTCATCCGAATATGTCTGCCATATATGTCCAGAGTGGCGCAGAAGTCGCGCCCATGGAGATATATACAAAATCTGCTATTAAATTAAAGCTGTTGTATTTTTATATAAAAACTATATTAAACTTACATGTTTATGACAGTAGGTGTTCGAATTGTTAACCATTGAGTTCAAGGCACTTTTGTACTCATTTTCTGATGGATGTTCCAAAACGGTTAAGCATGTTGTCATTGATGTTGGTACACTGGAATCGGATTCTCTCTTTACGTTCGTCGTTATTTCTTGGATGTTTACAATATACGACGAACTTCAGATTCCCCACAAAAATCTAGTGAGCGAGGTAGTCATTCGATCGCACCGCGTCTACCAATCCACTTATCTTGAATTCATGATGCAGCAAATCCCGCACAATGGTTGAAAAGTGAGCTGGTGCTCCATTTTGGACAGGAGTAGCTTCCATCCAATATGGTTTTTCACTGGACCATTATCGCGAATTGTGTCGGTTCACAATACCGCTCAACTGGAACACGGCCTCATCAGATAAAATAATACTTTTGATTCTATTGTTGAAATCACTACCAAAATTCTAAATTTCGGTCGATGTTATTTCTATGCAGCTCTTAAGTTAAGAAAACCTTATACGGATGAAATTTATTCTCATGTAGTATTCGCCGTATGAAAAACATTCTTGTGTACTTTTTGGGACTGACTAGATTTATGGATTGCACACGTTCCAAAAAAATAGGAAGGTTTTGCTAAAAATTACAAAAACCATAACAGCACTGGCAAAAAGAAATGAGCCCTCCTCTTGGATTTTCACATTTTATCCGTGAAAAAAAGACCAAGAAAGTAAAAAAATTCTCGCAACTTTCACATAAATTACTGGATAGTTGTGTGCAAATTTTGACTATGTTGATCATATAATATTATTGGCCAAAAATGGCAAAAAGTGAGTTAGCTCACAACATAAAATAATTGAAATACACTCAAAACTGTGTTTGCTATTTAAGTAATTAGAATTTCCATGAGCTAACTACTTTATTGTTTTAACTGACCTCGCTACACTACCATTTTACATTTAAGTTACAGGGTAAAAATACTCCAAAATTGGCAATATAAAATACAATATTTAAAAGTGCATACATCATAGTATTGAAATTGTATTATCAAACACAGATTCAATACAAATCCCGAAATTGATAGTTTTTCCAAAAATCAACAAAATGCTAATGATATCTAAAATACACATTCTTTTATAGTCAAAATAAAGATTTATGAAAAATTAGTAAGGCATTAAAAATAATGTCTTTGAAAATTGGATGCTTCACATTTATGGTAGCTTTACATTTAGATTAGTAAAAATCCTTTAAAATTGTAAATATAAAATATAATTATATAAAAGTTATATGGATCATAGTATAGAACATATATTATCTACCACAGACAATTAATAATCCAAATATAAAAATCGATATTTTGTTTAACATCACCAAAATAGCAGTGATACCATCCAACACCTTAATATAACGACAAAAGCATTCAACAAAAAACAATCACAATTAAAGTTCAATTCTGTGCAATTATACCAAGGTGAAAGTAAGTTTAAACAAGAAATAAGTAGTTAGCTCATGGAAATTCTAATTAATTAAAAAGCAAACACAGTTTTGAGAGTATTTCAATTATTTTATGGGGTGAGCTAACTCACTTTTTGCCATTTTTGGCCAATAATATTATATTGTATATTAATTTGGCTAATTTACAAAATTTTACCATAAAAGTTACTTTTCTACGATATTAAAACAAATTGGATGAATAAAAAATCAAGTCTATAATTTGTGGCAAATACTTTTTGATGGTCAAAAAGATCATTTTGCATGTAAAATGATAAAAGTGCATTGTGTTACATACTAGCTAAATCTATTTATCTTAATCAACTTATATACTAAAGAATTACATACAATGATAAATTACAGATGATATTAAGCCAAAACTACATGTTTATATCTACATATATTGTATGAAAAGTTTTATAAACATTACCATAAGCCTTCTTTACTGATAGAGATAAATCATGACAATAATTTAAAGCAATTTCAAACATTTAAAACTATTTGATTTTTCCCCAAACTCTAATTCTCTACCGGCTCATGGCTTTCTCCCAATATCCAACGTGATGTTCCGATATTCTTTGTTTTCGAAATAGGCCGAACTTTCATGCCAAATTGAGCCGCCCTCAAAGTGTATTCGGCTTGGTCCTTGGAACTGTGCCCAGTTATCAACAGAATGCATTTAGCTGGGTGAATTATGCACGGACGTAGGATCTGGGTCAGCGTTGAATCTTCACACAGAACCTTGGCATTTTCACCCTCACGACGCGCTTCTAAAACTTTTTTGAGCGCAGTCAGCCCCTTCAGGTTGGCCCTATTGATCTTGGATAAATTACGCCGCGAAAAATTGTTATAGACTTGGGCCGACAGGCTTACACTATCTGCGTCCACAAAACCATCAAATCCCGCTGTGTCACACAACATCAACGCTCCGTGGCTGTCTCGCCTCGTGTTCAAGTGATTATGACCTTCAACGCGAATAGTGATAACCGTGTGACCTCTTGACCCCTCCGTATTAAGACGAGACGGTCCAACGTGTCGTTGGCTCAAAATGCGTTGTATTAAATGGCCTATCTGCGACTGTTCGTCCAGAAGACACTCTTCGGTGTTTCTTAATATAATCTGATTTCCTGTCTCCTCATTCACAACTTGGCAACCACGCAACAGGTCATACACTTTCTGACGGTACAATTCAAAGGCACTAACGGATATACGATACAGCCAGTGTTTCTGCAACTTGGCCTTGGTCAAAATCTGACTAAAGATACGCTCTGTTACACCGGGATTGCTAGTGCGTTCACTGTCATTGCCAAACATGGTGTAGGTCTTGCCGGAACCAGTCTGTCCATAGGCAACGACTGAGGCACTGTAGCCATCAATAACGCTATCAGCCAGACTTGACAGTTCCTCAAATATGTCCTCATGCTTGCACAGTGGTTCAAATACACGCGTGAATACACACTGCTTAGAGCTGGCAGAATTTATCACCGGTGCAAATGGGTGTTTGCGCATTGCTTTGTCAAAGTTAATTCGGATCTTGGTGCTCGTCACATACGATATACAGGAAGGTTCATTGGTGGGTTTGACGCGAAAGAAGACTCGCACATCACCTTGAGCTGACTGAAGTTTATTGAAGTAAAGCCGGCGTTCCATATCTTCTTCCTGTAGGCAGTCTAGGTCCTTGACTATGTCAGACAACTGATTCAGTTTCTTTTTGGAATGCAGTGCTTCAATCAAAGCAGACTCCGTTTCATGTTTCAACTGTTCTTTGACCACTTTCAGATTGTCGTATTGTTTTCTGTATTCGCCAAGCACTGTGTCTTTCTCCTCTAAACGCTTCAGAAGCGCTTCCTTCCTAGTGGTAATATCAGACGTTTCAAGTTTCAAATATTGGTATTTAATACTTTTCTGAAAAATTGCTTCTACTTCTTTTTCCAGTTTCTCGTTTTCTTGGATCAGTTGGGGAATTTGTTGCTTACGAGTCTTATTTATGACTAATGTTGAATCGTACAGCTTTTGACTAATTTTCAATTTCTCGTTGAAATCATTATACTCTTCCGCTAGTCTATTTAGAATGGTCTGAAACATGCTTGCATTGTCGGAACTAAATTCAATCGTTGTATCAATTGATGACATGGACGAATTGTCATCATTAATTCCTTCAACTGTATTTTCTGGTATATCGATGCTACTATTACTTTGACTCGTTGAACAAGGATTTTCGTCTACCAGAATGGCTGATTTCTTTTTAGTGTTATTTAAAATAATATCGGATAACTCGAGCAACTTCGAATGAGACGTCTTGGTGCATTCTGATACAGTTGGACTTACTTTTTCAACCCCGTAAACATTTGAGTTTTTTGAGCCAGATATTGAGCTTTCCGATGTCTGACTTATTTCCTGATTTAATTCTAATGTATCTCCTTTATTAGTTTGTTGTGTTTCTGTCATTTTAGAAACTAAAATGTTATCACAACTAGATTGTTTGGATTGTTTGCTTGAACGTTTTTTTCTAAAACTGAATAATGGAAAACGGTGTTTATTCTTCTTTAAGTTTACTGTAGTGTTGCTTTTACTAGTTATTGTTGAACTGTCTTTAACATCACCCATTATTGGAACTAATAATGAAGGACGTAGTAAACTTTTGATATATTTTGTATTATCCAATTCATTTTCAGTTTTCTTTGAACCAATAAATATACCGTTATTAACATTGATATTATCAACAGTATTAGAAGTTATCGATGAAAACGAAACAGTTCTAATATCTCCGGGAACATACCCAAAAGAATTGGCTGTATCCTGTAGCGTAGAGTTATTAAAATCATCAACTTTGTCTTTAGTAGTAGGATAATGTTCACGAGCTTCGGCGTTTTCTTCCTCCTCCTCCTCCTCCTCCAACCTTTCATCAATATCAGGACATGTATGTGTATAATGTCCACTTGAATATGGAATAGTAGCACAGTAAGTAGAACCAGATAAATCAACTGAAGACATAACTGCAACTTACAGTAGTAAATTATAATTAACTCATCATTATTACGAGTTAAACCATAGAGAAAAAATAAAAACTATTGCTAACAAAATTGAAAACAGATTATCTCATAATCTATGGAGTACATTTAATCAGAGGCGTACTCTTAGGAAACGATTGGATACTTGTGGTAAATACTGTTTTCCACTTCTTATTATAGTCCAAGAGCCCACAAGATAATCTCATAATATGGTACACAAGGTTTGGTACCGTAAAAGTAATAGTACCTACTTAAAGAAATTGAATGTAATTAATATCCAGCTGTATACTACTAGTTTCGGGTCATAGAGGAAGAATAAGTAAGAGCTGAGACTGTCGTCAACAATGATATGTTGATTATAAAAAAACATATCATTAAAGCTAAAAAAGAAGTGAGTGTTTCCTTAAAAATTCTGAAACAGCTGCTATAAAAATGTACTGCTAAACTAGGCTGATTGGTCGTAGTATAGCGATAATTATGAAAAATTATAAATAAATGTTTATTTTCTTTAAACATTCTCGGATTAACATAAAAACAAATTACCAATTAACTAAGTCCTTGTATTTAGCCTGTTGGCTATAGCAAGAGAAAACAAGTCAATCATGTAATTAATTGGCACGTCGTATTTAGGTGCATAGAGGAAGAATATTCTTATTCTATGTTTTACAATATTTGCCCCTCGAACCCGGGACCTTCTTATTAGCATGCAGGAATTATAACTGCTGAACCACGAGCTCCTCCCCCCCCACCAACATCGTTGTTTATAAATTATATCACAAAAGTCAGACGTTGTAGACAGACCGTGAAAAAGCTCCCCAACGGTTGATTGCCTATATCCTTCCAGCTAGCTGCTCAGAATTGACATAGGAAGCATCACTACAACACTTACACTCCTGTATCAATGATGAGTTGATTATAATCTGTAAACTGTCATGAATTTGGCAAAGTAATGCAATGGATGATAACCTAAGTCTATAGAAGCAGTTGTGGGTAATAAATTCATAAAGATGTTATAAGCTCATTAAATGGGTCAAAAGTTCATTACACAATATAGCTACATGAAAGTGACAAGAGATTTTTACTCATTCATCTATTTTTTAATGGTAGTATTATATTCGTGATGTCCATAGCACACATACAAACTGGGCTCGATCCCCATCCCACACTTTTTTGGTACTGCAATGCCCTTATCCAATTATTTATTTTCAAAATGCACTCAAATATCCTTAAATATGCTCTAAGAGGATTTTATTTAATAATAATAAATTTATTTAAGTATATATGATATATAAGTACAATTTTTAATAATATTTACTACACCATATTATAATTGTAAGTATATATATATCCTAAAGAACAAAAAACATAATCTGATTGTGTTTGCCCCAAAATTGACATCTTAGTTTTCAAAATTCTCTGGGCAAGCACCCCCAGAGCCCCCACCAAAAGTCAGAAGGGCAACTTCTAAAGGAAGCGGGTCAGGGACCGGTTAATATATCGCTTTTATTTTCAAAAAATCAAGTTGTAGTCCTGAATGTGAATGATTTCTGTAAGCTCTGCCTTCCCAATCTTCAAAGTGCTCTGGCGTCTCTGATTCAACATATAGGTGGAGCGTCTATAACCTTTTCTTGAGAGTCCCCTCACCTTCAAAACTGTGCCACCGGCCCTGTCTAGTCACCTATCTCAAATGTCAGTCAGTTCTGAAGCTGCACTGCTATTATCAAAAGACAATTTGAAAATTATTTTGGAAAATCAAATTTTGTGATGCACCTTTTCCACTTTAATGAACATATTGTTTTTGATTGATGTTCGCAGCTGTGGGCTAGCCAAATAACTTTACTGATTTTAATTACACAGAAATTCATACCAAACTGCAGTTTTGAATAAAAAATATTTGAAAAACAAACAATAATTAAAACTCTATTATTTTGCTTGGCTGTTCCAATGCAGCAATTTAATGATGGATGATTTGTCAGAAAAAACATAATGAGATTTATATTATGGTTACCCCACTAAATTATTTATTGGGCTAGCTACGGCATAAATGGCATATTACATTCAAAAACGACCATTATTGGAGGTCATATGTCGAATGGAAAATATCATTGTCATCATACAATTATTGTCAGTCTCTTCATTTGACTAGTGTAAAGGTTGCCAATCTCAATTTTATGACATTTCTGGAGGGGTTAGTAGTGAAAAGTCGTCCATAAAATAGTCGTATTTAAAAAGTCGT
>JAUYWI010095931.1:0-11891 GCA_034780595.1 Parotoplana pacifica | reverse complement strand
ATGGAGATGTATTGTGACTAATATTGAAAAATAATCAATTTTTTGACATAGGGGCGTTAGAAGTGGCCGGGGCTGTAAAATCTAGTGAGAGCTAATACACCAAAATAACACACTTTTAAACCGCGAAAATGATCTAGAAAGTAATGATAAACAATTTAAAATCATTTAATTGGCGATAGGTACTTACTATTCACTTTTAAAAAATACTATTTATGAACATGCCCTGCCTGGTATGGTAGCCATCATAAACCATCAACCAGAAAAATGATACATCCACCAAAACAATGTAATATTTATTAATATGTTCCTATAGGAATTCTACATATTTATTCACTGAAATATTTGACGAAACTAAAAATCATCCATTTTAACTGCTAATGATATTCCTAATATAGGTGTTATCAAAACTAAGACAGTTAGCTTTAAGAATCTATTAGTTCTAGTGACTATTTAACATAAAAACTAAATTATGGGAAAAGTGACGGTTGTGTACACATAAAACTGGATTAAACTCATCGCTGAGGGCCCTAAGTCCTGCACCATATTTCGTATTATTGTTTTGCATTTTAATAGTTTTAAATTTTTCATATCTGACTGGATTTTTTTATGGTTTTCGGATGAACCTAGCTTCATAATCATCTTATCATGCTTCAGCTTGGGTATAGAACAAGATGCAAATGATTACATAGTTTTGATTTGATCCTGAAAAGTTGTTTTTATGTTGAAGCCATAATATATATTCAATTATATTATGTTAGTACTGTCGAAGGTTTACCAGATGTTTAATTTATTATTGTTGCATGTTTGTCACAGTAAAGATTTCATTCTATAGATAGGTAACCAAAATTTCTTACCATTTTTCTTCGTAAAATAACAATTTTCAAATGTGCCAAAGTCTTTGTATTCAGATCCAATGTTTCCATCAGCTAACACCCACAACTTTATAGACCATAAAAGAGATTCTGGTGGTGCAGATAGAAGACATAATGTCCAAGTAATTTGAGTGCAGCAACATACAGAATCTAGCACCTCTATTGGAGGAATACGAAATAAAGACAGATTCAGTTTCTGAACATCAGATGATAAGTCCTGACAAACACACAAAAGCCGTCCAAATTTTCCAATAAAAATAATCATTTCTTGTGATCCGGTTTTTGAATTGGTTGATGGAACTAAAACATTCGCCACATCAGTTAAAACATCGCAGAAGTTAAGTAGACAAATTGGGACTGAATTAGATTTACTAGCACTTACATCTAGTAAATAAACAATGCCATCGGGCATAGCTGCGAGATAAAGTTGAGATTTGCGAGAGAAGCCAGTATAAAGTAATTTCAATAAACATTCAGAAACGTCAATTACCCGATTTTGATCGCCGCTGTTACTTTCATCAACACATCTCAATGAACATATAAAAGGACACCGATTAACAGAATCATCAGAAAATGAGCATTCAATATGAAAAGAACAGTCCAATGAAAATACAATATCGTATTTAAACAACTGCAAATTGAACAAATCTTTTGAAACTTTTACATCAATATCTACAGAATTGATTTTATAATAGAAACTATTCGAATTATTCAAAGGAGTAGATGTTCTTTCAATTGTAGAACACTTTTGTTGACTTTTGTCGAAATTAAGAATGGTGCTTGCAAAGCTTTCGTGCGTTTCCATGAGACCCGATTTTTCAAGCTCTGCAAATATATCGTCCTGCGAGTCATTCATAGTTCTAAAATTATTTAAGAAAAAAAATATATAAACACATAATTCTATATTCAACTACTAAAAATAAAATACTTTGAAAAATAGTATATCGATAAACTATTCTAACTAGATATAAAATTATTTCGTTTATTGTATAACATCATATCAAATCATCAAAGGTATGAAGTGACATAGTATCAAACTCTATACATGAGAAAATCTAAATACAGAAATTCAATTTAATAGAAAATAAAAACATATATGGTTCTTCAATAGAAACAAATTATTCAAGAGCACCAAAATCGACATTTTTGAGGTCAAAATTATTCAAAGGACCAACAAACATTAGTCAAACGGGCGCTAAAAATAAGGTCAGGAGTTTTCCGGAAGATACCTTTGCATGTAAAAATCATATAAAAACATATTTCTTTATTACTTATACTCGTAATTATTACCATTAAAAAAACATAATTTCGATAAATTATCATAAATTTATTTTGCTTTTAACAACAGAAATTACATTATCATCAATATTTGAAGATAAAAGTTCGAGAAACATTGCTTTCGTATGCGTACTCAAGGTTAGTAAACAACCACTATCTTGCATTAATTCATAAACCCATAAAAGATTGCTAAGAACAGCAACAGTAGGGTATTCCTCTGACATCTAAAATAATTAAACAAATAATATTGAGATTAGCCAAATAATTACAATTTCATTCTATATTACCTTAAAATGGTAAAAATCATAAAATGAAGCAAATATAAGCTAACAACACTGAACCCAAACACATTGTGGTGCTCTCGACGACGAGTTTGCTAACTAATTAGCAGAAATAGAAGGCCAACAATACCAGGAGCAATCCTCTTAATCAAACAAATTACACTCGGAGATCAAACATGGTATAAGGAGTAAGAATCCACTCTCCCTCTACCAGTATTGAAGTGGTCATAATGCATAATGTAACTACAACAGCAGACATCCATTACGTTAAGAGGAAAAACATGGAGATAAAGAAAGCTGAGGCGGAAGAAGATATGATCAAAAGAAATTGTAAACAACAATATGGTACAGACAGTACAGCGATCACATAGGAATTGAAGGAATCAAAAAGTGCCTAATCTGTGAGGAAGACATCAAACATAACTTCAAATTTTCCAAATATAAACCAATGTCAATTCAGGAAGAGTCCAATTGTCGGAAGAAAAACAATCAATACTTCGTAAATAAACTAAATGTATTAGGTACTTACAAAACTAATTGCTTGGAGATATGCGTTAACATCAGAATCAACCAGGTTTTCTTGATTAAGTAATTGAAAAAGCCAAATCATAGTTAGTTGAGAAAAAAGGGTAACCAAGAGAGGTGCGTTAGGTGAAAGACTTGTCATTTCAATACCTACCAACAAAGATTCTGACAATTTAGAAATAGGCTGGGATGTCAAGTTTACAAGTGATTGGCGCAAAACTGGAATCTAAAATATATTAAAATAAAAACTATATAAAATTTTGATAAAAAAATATAAACAGAAAAATAAGTTTTTGGATCAGTTTTCACTCACGGATATATTTTGGAAAGCAACCCACTCCTTGTGGGTATCGATATAGCGATATGTGACCAGTCCCATAAACATTGAGAAAGCGACTGGATTAGAACATTCCTCAACAGCTCGTAGATAACAAACAGATGACCAATTGAATAATAAATCACTAGGTTTCCAAATTACTGGCAGATAAGAAGTTGTCTCAAAAGCAGTCAAGAGCTCAGATATAATCTCTAACTGTTGATCAACAACAAAATCTACAAACAATGTTATTTCAGAAACTAAATTCTTTATATCTATGAGGTATCAATTCTGTGGATTATGATGACCACTCATTAAAAACGCTGCACCCTTAGATTTTCACATTTTATAATGTTATTTTAAACAGACACTGTGAGAAAATTATACGACCAACAAAGTTAACATTTTCACACAACCTTCAAGCAGGTCATTGGATATTGTGTAAAATTTTAAACTTTGTTAGACGTATACTTTTCTCACTGTGACTGTTAAAAATAACATAAAATGTGAAAATCTAAAGGTGCAGCGTTTTTAATGAGCGGGGCTGTATATGAGATAGCAATGCTGTATTATGAGATACCAATAGTGTAAATTACCTTTAGGATCCAAAAGTGCATAGATTAAGACATCATTCCACATAAACAAATTCCCGATATTCTTTGTGGTTATATTTAGGGACTACAAGATAAAACAATGTTAAATATACAACATAGGTACTAGGTACAATGAAACTAATTATTGAAGCTTACCAAAATACATTTAAATATTCTTGAAACTATATCATTAACTAGCAATGGACATAATGAAGGAGAATTACTGCGCCACAAAATTATTTCTTCTAGAACAATTGCTTGCTGGAAGTTGCTCATCTGTGTACACATCGTCTATAAATACAGATAGACAGGTACAGCATAATGGAATCGGAAAATAACCGGATAAAAAACAATAGAAGAAATCTTACGCTAAAGTTGTTAGCAATAATATTATCAATAGAAGAAAGAAATAATAACGACTGATCACAAATTTGATTGGCCATCTTATTAATAACTGCTTTCACTTGATCACGATATTGGCTAATCAACAAAGGTTCATCTGAAGCAGGTCCGTGTGCTAAAAACAATAACTGAACTATATTTTATATTGTTGAGTATAGAGTTAGTAAAAATAAAAACTACTCTATGAATGATTGTTTACGATCTTGGTTTCTATAGGACTCTTCTTCTTAGAGTAGTGACACTTCGAGGAAATCATTCGCCATATCGGCACATCGAGTGATGTCATCACAGTATCTAAGAGCCCTTTTTAACTGTGATCCGCGAATTATGTGTTATTTCGAAAATACTACTTTTTAGTAGTATCAGTACCCCGCGATCAACCATGGAGCAGCACATATTAATCGCTGAAGACAACCTCTTCAAGGTCCTTTGGCTAAGACTGGGTCCCTTGGGGACACCTTGACCACTTTTCAGGCGGGTCGGGGTGGGTTGTTTAGTCCCTGAGCACTTTTGGGACCCTGTCCACCAAGTAAGTCATGACCGGGTAACTCCTGATCCATACTCCAGTATGTTATAGAATTAAATGTTGGTGTGATTTGTGGAGTTAGTTGATCTATTAATTTCAATATATGTAAACGGGGATTGAAACAGTCAACAACAAAAATCTGTGCATCCAATTTATCCCCCCCAATTGCCATTTTTATAAATCTAGATAAGAAACAGATATGGGATTTTATATTAGAAAGTAGGTGTGTCTTGCCTCAATTAAAAAAGAATTAAGGACAATTAGGAATGCAACTGAACCCACCTCCTCAATTTGTTTTATTGTTGTATTTTAAGATTTAAAAAGTGATAAATGCACAAAATTGCAGATGCCTTCCCTGCATATATTGCACAGCATGGAAAATGGTAATGTTTGATTTAAACAAGCAGCAAAAGGATCTGTCCAGTTTTGAAATACCTACTCAACTTGATATATTTTGTCTCCCATATTGACCACTAATTTTCATGAATTAGAATATCTTGCAAATAATTTTAATATGTTATAAATCAACATAAGTCCTAAATAAATGAGAACTTAAGTTATGGCTCTGTCTCAGGCCGAGTTTCTGAATTCCACTACTTCTATCCAAAGTTAGAGAAAACACCCCTTAGATCAGAACAAGTTGTATCCTAGGTATTTATTATGTTTATGCTAAAAAATAATAATTCAAAGCATTTATTGCTAAACTAACCTGATAAATTATACAATTTTTTATCAAACCATTGTTTCCAAATATGTTCTGTAAGCTAAAACATATAAAAACTAAATGAGACTGTTTAGAATTTAAAAAATTAAAATAATATCAATTAAGAATTTTAAAATATGCATAGACTAAGAATGAGTCTAGAGATTAAGTATTGTAGGTAGGTCATAAAAAAACATTGGATATCAAATTAAACTACATAAGTCCAGTTTTAATAAATAGCTGGAACTGGTAGGGGGAGGTGTCTGTTGATAGAAGTAGAAACAAACAGTGTATGTGAAAGTAGAGTGCTACTCAATTTGGAATGTAGTTAAAAATTCTATTCTGAAAAATAACTAACCCAATAAATAAATCTTGATTAGAAGCTGAAGATGTGGCATATAGAGAAGACAAAACATTTAATCCAATATAAAAGTTGAAATAGTGATTAACTATTAGAAACTAACAGTTGATTTTCAAATATGTAAATAGATGTATCAAAACATTACCTTCTGAATTAGTTCATTGTAAAAAGTGACTCTGCTTTGTCCAGTGAGGAATAACACTTTAGGAAATTTCATAAATTTAATGCTACAATAATAAAATAACCAATTTAAATAAATATTTTACATTACAAAGCTGATTCATTGGCCATATTTTTGTACACATGTTTTGGTTAAGGTCCACATGTCCTAATTCAGGCCCATAATTTCCAAGTATATATTGGGGGTGCATGACTCTTAGGGGCGCCATAATTTTGAGGGACGGAAATTGGTATCTATCTACCTATACATAAAAAATATATTATGTGAAATTTAAATCAAATGACAGATATTTACAATATAGAATAAGGTATTATACTATAAAAGAGCAAACAACATATTATTATGTATACCTACCTAGATATGTAGTATTTAATTATGTAGTACACATGAAGCAATTACTATTACACAAACAGTTCTTCTTCTCTCACATGATTCAATGAATTTAGATTGATGTTCAATAATTGATCTGAACAGATGATCAGACACATTGTGTGATTAAGTTAGTTTCATGTCATTGAGCTCTGCATATCAGTTGTTATCCACCTCATGCTACTAAAGTCTGCTCACTCACAGCATTGGATGCTGACATTACAAGGCAAAATTGGGCAAGCTTCAAAACTTGATTTAAAATGTAGACTGTTAGCTAACACTTTTATTTTTTCATAGAATGCTTTAGCATGATAACCAGAATGCAGATTTCAGAGAGTACACACCACCAATCTGACCATTTCCTGTGCATCTGAAGCACAGAGATTTGAATTCTGATGTGTAGCACTGAGGTTATCAGTGTGATCAAGCACAAGTGTTAAAAGGTTAAGGCCATAGACAAAACGAAAAGCATCCAGTTTCTTAGATATACCACCAGCTCTTGCATGAATGACAAAATCACTAGTATTCTTTGAAACTTCACACCACTCCAGCATTTCTTGGATGGGTCTATAGTTGGTCATTATTGAGTGAGGGGCCTTCACTCTGACCATCCATCTAGTTTGACAGAAAAGCTTTAGCTCTCATATATATCAACAGGGAGCTGAAGATTAGATAATGTCAGTTCTTCTTGCTTCTTTCTTAAGGCAGCCTCATGACCTGGAGAATACTTGATTAACTTTGTTAGCTCATAGGCATCTTCCAAAGTCTCCTTAAGCAGTGGCACAATTTTCACTGTTTCCCCCACTGCCAAATTAGTGCATGGCAATAACAGTGAGTAAGGAAACACTTTTGAGCTGACGGTTTGATGAGTGTTGCAACACCACTTTAGAGCTTGTTATTGTAGAGTATCCATCATATCATTGAGTTATTGCTTGTTTCAAGGTTAAAGCAAGCCATAGTAGCACATCCTTAATAGCACAGGCTATCTTGTATGCCTTTGGTTGATATAAAAGCATGAGACCAATGCACTCATCTGCAATTTCAAGATATCTTGTTAGCCATCTGATGCATACAACCAGCTGCTGAATATTACTTGCATCCATGCTTTCATCTGCAAGTATGCCATAACAGTCACTCTCAGCAATATCTGCTGCTATCATACAAAGTACCGTCAGTGCAAGCAGCTTGAGGATACCATTCTGAGCTTGCAGATTCATACCCACCTGGCAAGTTCTAATGCTGCCCCTTAATGAAATAAGGTTCAAAATTGTCTATTGTCAACAAGTATAACCATGTCTAATCAATGACATTATATTTATTAAGTCATACTTTTAAAACCTGTTTACTCTGTATATTCTGTCAACAAACTTACTTCTTGAAAGTAATAAGAGTAGATACGCTCTCAGATTAGCCATATTTTTAAGCTCAACACAAATTTATTAGTTAGTATACATAGTATCTAAAATATTTGATCCCCTCAAATGTGACCCCCCTCAATTATGACCTGTTTTCTGCATTTTTGAAAATCATTATAGAGGGTTCTACAGTATTTATAAAGTAGCCTAGCATTAGAGTAGTAAGTTGGCATCTTAAAATCCAAACTAAAATACAATATTTGCCTCAACTTAGCTACCTAAGAGTGTATGATAATTTCAATATTGAGTTGATTAGGTCTAAATAAACTTAACCAATGGCAGTCTTCTACAACATTTTGGACATGGCAGCATTCAATGCCTGGGTGTTGTTCAGAAAAGTGACTGGCCAACAAATCAAATGTTGTCAGTTCCTCATGCAACTCTCTACTGAACTATGAAATGATGTTGCCAAAGATCTTCAAGCTGCCCCTCTGCCAAGATGGGTGAATTGTCAGATCAAGGCCAACTGCAATCACAACAGAACTCTTATTCAGTGTGTTCATTGCCAACTACAATGTGTGGAAAATGTATTGCAAATGTGAGTGAAAAATGAATATAGATCTCTTCAGGTAGATACTTTTCAATATCTTTCAGGCAGTTTTTGCTATTTATGAAATACTTACATTTTGTATGCATGCCACAGAAACATGGTCTCCAGTTTTTCAAATGCATTCAAAATATTCATGTACCTGTATATTACATTTTCCATATTGAGTATTTTATTGAAATTATGATTTCATATTCCTGTATATTCAATAAATATTACTACTTGTTATAAACATAATATTTTCATTAACACTAGAAGCACAGTTATTTTAATATACCTAGAAGCATGGATCCGTCACCTGACGGATTTCATTTTTTTCGCACATTTAGGGATTCAAAAATAATAAATAATAGCTAAATAACACAGAATTAGTAATTTTACATGATAGTGGGAATATTATCTCAAAATAATAAATTATATAAAGCCAAAGAAACATGATATATATATAATCATTATGACTATTTGTTGGCAGTGTTTCTTCTTTTTTGTCAATTCTGGCAAATATTTTCTGAACTCAATTTAACGCTAAGATAAAAGTAACATTAAATTATAGAAACCCGTCACAATGCTAACAACTGGGTCCACCCAAAAGTTCTTAGTACTGGTAAATGTACTTTTTCTCTTTTTAATTCTCAGATTTCTAACACAACTTTCCCGGGTGATACGCTAATGATGGATAGTCCTAAACCAGGCTACTATAAGTGCAAGACGAATATGGTAGTTAGACAAGAAAGAGAAGATGCGATAGCGGCTAAAAGAACTGATGAAATTGTTTTTTATGTGGAAGGTTTGTTTTAATAACGGGTTGGGTAGTCATTGGTTAAGAAGTAGAAAATTCTTTGAAAACTACTCAACCGGCGGTTTCGCTGAAAAATATTTACGGTCCAAACCTAGCCAATCACATCGTAAATAATAAAACGATTCATAGGTACCTAGCTACATGTATATTAACACTACTCCATTAATACGGCACAATTGGCTTGGTTTTATTGTTCAATATTTCCTTACATCAATAATGTGCCTTCAAAACTATTACGTTAGTACTCTCGAAGGCTTGACAGATATTATTTTTTGTTATTTATTCTGAAAAGATTCTGTAAAAATGTATTTTACCTATTTTATCTATATGTGAATCTTAACAATTAGCTGAAAAGGACCTGGTTTGACACCGTGAGTACTCTTTAATAAACAAACAATCTTTCCAACATATTTCTATTTTTAATGTTCTTATGCTTTTATACTTTGATTTGAAGTGTAAGAAATGTTTGTATTGCCCATGCCATGGTTATGCCTAGTTGAGACCCAAACTGCTTTCCTTGGAGGACTATGAAAAAGTAGAACAGTTTTATCAAAGCTTATTATTCACCATTAATTCCACCTAAGAATTATTTTTACTTCACCTGGTAACTTTTCCCTTTCTTACAGAGAAATGGAATAAATCTTGCGATAAACAATTGAAACTGTCAGCCGAGTCTGAAGAGGTTATTACATCACCTTTCTATCCAAATGATTACCCTAATGGTGCTCATTGCATTTATAAATTAAATGCTCCTGCTGGTTATGAAGTTCAGGGTAATTTTAAAGGAGATTTCGACATTAAGGGAAAAGCTCCGGATTGTGCTGACTACATTTCTTTTAGTCTTAAACCCACTCTCCGGATTTGCGGCAATGTGGCACCAACGCGCACATTTCTATTAGGAACAAGAAATATAGATATCAAATTTATATCGGATTGGGCTAATTCAGGAAAAGGCTTTAAGATGCAAATAAGTAAGTTGCTTATGTATATTTGAAAAATGGTTCATGAATAATAGTACACTAATTTCTATGTAGTGTCAAAATATTAGGTACATGTCTTTGATTTTACAAATGGAAGTTAATCAATTTTGAAAACAGTTGTCTATACATTGCTCTTTTGATTATTTAAATATTATTAATGTAGTTCATTTCAAGTTAACTATTAATGATTATATTTCTTCTTCTGTATTTAAGTTAATTAAATAGTTTCACTTATAAGAGTTAGTTGGACATTTCGGTGATAAGATATTTTATAGATTAACGGTTCTAGTCTTACGTTTGTTTATTCCTTTATTGTTAACGCCTCGTTGTCATGGGGGAAGGTACACAACCCCCACCCAGGGATTGAGACGGCTTAGAAACGACCTCACCGATTACCATGAAATTTAGAATCAGTACAGCAAATTCTCTTCCGATATTTTGTATAGAGATAAATGAATCCTGGCCCCCTTAAGTCAATATGGTCATAATGCAATTTGTTGCAATGCAATCAATTCTGAAGCCAAAAAAGTGAAAAAATGTATTAACTCTTTATAGCCAACGGGGGTCACTTATTTATCGGCAGGGTGCAACCCGAGAGCGTTACATTCAATTACACATAGACTAACCAACGCAATTTGACAAAATGTCGTCCTACAATTGCCTACCAACTGCAGAAATTGTCATTAATTATATTGCTACAAAATGTTGTGTTATTGTGTGTCACTATTTGCCTATATTTGATATTTGTATATATTTAAATGGGAAAATATTAACATTTAATTTTCGAATAAATATGAAATATCCATTCTTTATCTGATTTCTGATTTCAAATTAATGTACTGAGTAAAATGTAGTAACTTTGCAAATTTAAAAATGAACTTCCAACTTGAAATAGTCAATTGCTTACTGAATGGATTTTTTACAAATTCAGTGAATTTTACAGCGTGAAATCATTCCAAATAGGCTATAATTACCTAAAACTAATATAAAAGTCCTTTTCATACAATTAGCATATGTCAATGAATTTGTTTTAATTTTTATAGCGGGAGCAATACTTTCTTGATCGGGAACCGTATCTACTCCTCCACTAGTGAAACACATATTTAGCTTTTCATTAAACAATGAATCCTCATTTATTGTTTTTATGTTTACCGAACGCAATATTCATAATCTGCCCCATCGTAATTGAATATACAGACCAACAGCTAAACATACTGTTATCACACTTCTATACAAAACAGCCAGGACATTTAGGAACGGAATTGTGCATTCTCGATTGTATTTTCGTATCCTTGGAACAGTCTTCACCTTTTATTAGGAACATTGCAAACTACTTTCAATTTAAAACCAATAAAAAATACTTTTTCTGTATGTAGTAAAAAATAACCATTTCGTTTTATTCCTATTAACTTACACTTAATACTAATTAAAAGAATTTTGTCACAAAATGCCCAGCTGATAACAATGGTGGTATTTTTTAAAATAATATACATCGATATGTCTTGGATTTATGGTGAAAAATATTAATTTTATATACTACTCATTACTTCCAGCCATACATTTCCAAACTAAAAATTGCCCTGATATATTTCTTATAGAATTTATTTTTTATGTGTTTCCGTAAAGTAACGTGAACGTTTAAATAAAATGTATCGGTATATGTAGCCTTTACAGGAAAAAGTTCATGCATTTGCATCTTATTAAATACATATTTTAAGGGAAAACATTTTCTAATAATCGCTT
>JAUYWI010095920.1:0-11896 GCA_034780595.1 Parotoplana pacifica | reverse complement strand
CTCCTTCCACTCTCCTCTCCCACGGTGGTCTCAGCTTCGGCCAGCGGTATCTGCTGTTGTTGTTTCATGCTGAATGTTCGCTGTCGCTTCCCTGATATGGACAACCAACTGTTCTTTGGTGTTCGGTGGATGCTGATCTGATGATAAACTGCTGCTTGAAGGTGACCCAAGACCCAGAAATCACAAGGATTGGGGTCTGGAGAACGCGAAGGCCAAAACTTTGTAAAGTGTCGAATGATAATGTGATCATTACCAAAATCTTGCAACAAGATTTGTTTAACACCATTAAAGATGTGCGCGGGGCTCCATCCTGCATGAAGATAGTGGAACGAACTTTACGAGATCTCCTTAATGCTGGAAGAAAGTGATCATTTATCATGGTGAGATACCGTTTTCCAGTAACGATTTCCTAGAAGAAGAACGGTTGGATATCACAATGTTTGGATACACCCATCCACATGGTCGCCTTGTCTGAATGGAGAGGCATTGCATGGTGTGCTCTTGGGTTATCAGCAGACCAAATCACACAGTTTTTTGGTGTTGATTGCACCATTCATCCGACCACATGATATTCTCAGGGAAGCGACAGCGAACATTCCTTGTGAAACAACAACAGCAGCCATAGACAATTTGCTTAACTGTCTTGAAGCTGTGGTGGCAGAAAATGGTGGACACTTTCAACATTCGTTGTATCTTTCTCAAATATTCCAGTGATGCTCTTCATTTTTCTGTGAAATAAATTTTGCAAAGTTTTACATATATCTCATCAGCTTAAATTGAAATTGTAAGCTACTAAATAAACATCCTGTATCTTGATTTCTGAGTTTAAAATTATATTTTTACGACACTTACAAACAATATTGATCTCTCAGTAATAAAAGAAAGCTAATTAACAGGTCTAGCAAGAGCAAATTAAATGGGAAGTAAAAATGTAGTACATTTAGTTATTATTTGTTTTATTATTATGAAGAAGAATTAATACCAAAATGCCAATAATATCAGGGAAGTATTAATAAAAATCGAAAAATGTATCATTTCAAAATGTTACCTTCTAAAAAGAAACAAATAAACAATGTGTCGTTAACATGAACTCTCTGTTGAAATATGCTAAGAAAAGTGAAAATTTAAAAGACGAAGATACTTTTAGAAAACAGAAACGGAAATATGGAAATCCTAGAATATTAACAGAAGAAAAACTTTCAATAAACGCGTTTTTAGACTAAGTGGAATTAGGAACAGATTTAATGATGATGAAATGTCCCATCGACATCGTCTTTGTTGGTATGTCATTGGTTCTAAACTATATTCTTTCATTCAAATTGATAAAAATTTATGGATAACTAACAGGAATAGGAAAATTACTTTATTTTATTCCTTTGATTTGATGAATAACCTGATCTGCAATGTACTAAACAAATGTTATTCAATATTTTTGTTGCTTTAGTCTTTTTGGTAGGTGCCTACACAGTTAAAACCTAAAATGTGGACACCCTGATTGATTTTATTTATTACAAATAGCGGATGCATGCAGTACTACATAAATGCATGTATGTATATAACAAAATTACTTGGCCTCTTTAAAGAAGGAAATAGAGAAACCACGTACTAAATTAGAGCGTTATTAAATATTACTGCATTTTTAAAAATTTAAGATAGCTTCAACATTATAGATATTTGAATGCTCTCCTCATGAAAGATATCTTGACCATCATCATCATCATCAGTGCCGTCTCCTGTAGAGGTTGGCTGCCATGATCCGCCACTTCTCTGCTTTGCGACAGTCTCACTGCTTGATGATAATTTAGACCTGTACTTTCTTTGATATCGTCTATCCATCGTCTAGGTGGTCGCCCTCTCTTTCGGTTTCCGTCTACACTTCCTTCTAGTAATTGTCATTGATGTCCTTCAGCTCTGATCAAGTGTCCAAAGCTTTAAATTATTTATATTTATGATTTCAATGCTATATAAAGTCTGTTCATACTAATAAATACTTGGATAGTAATATTGAGATGAATTGCTGATAATTTAAAAAATGACATTGTTTGAGACACTCTATATTTTAACAATATGATTATTAATTTTTTCACCCTCAAAATCTATTTTTGCCTCTAAATTATTGATTTTTGTTGCACCAAAAAATGAAAATCAATAATTTATTTAGAAAAATATTTTTAGATGGGTTACTGAGCACCTGCATACTAAATTTGAAGTCAATTAGACAAATTTTATTTGTCAGCTCTGATATTGATTTCTTCAAAAACGAAATTGTCAATGAATCTTTCCTAGGTATCATGTGAGTTATGAAAATTTAATATTTTATGTAAACTCGATTTATAAATAAAAGTTCATTATTTCCTCTGTAAAAATATGCAATAAAAATGAAAGGGTGGTCAGAGTCATTTTTTCTGTATTGATTACATTATAATTCAGAAAATATATTCTATTTTTCATCTCTCTTATAAGGAATACACAAACAGATATTTATTACTTAAAAAATGGCTATAGTGTTATTTTAAGAAATTACTTCTATTTTATCTTTCAAAATGAAGCAAATATTTAAGAAACTCTCAGGAGGCTCTGCCCACCACCCCCCCCCTATCCCCATATGACTATAGTAAAAAAAACCTTTCCATGGAAATTGTTCTCAATCTTTGACAGGTCTGACTATTTTTCTCATTTATCAATTGGCCTAAATGTCACGGTACTGATTACTGTTTAATTTTGCAAGTATGCAAAATTGGTATGGTCTTGCATTTATTGGCACTGCATTTTCATCAAGTTAATTTAATTAGTTTTTGTGAAAATATATTTCCAGTGAATGTAGGACCATGCAACATTTTTTACAGAACTCAGTACCAATTGGATATTTTAATATTGGGAGGGCCATTGGATGATCTGAAGCTTCCAAATACCCAATGACCACCTGTAAAATGGGCACTTTAATAAAGTACTTTAGGGTATCAAATCTTTTGAACTGGATGATGAGATTGTCTTGTGCTACTAGTCAGAAATATCTTCTCTAGATACTGCAGAAGTGTCACTAGAATGATCCAATAGTAAATCTAAATAGACAAACAAACAATAACATTAATATCTATCTGACAGTAATAGCATTCTGCTTCTGCGAGTGCCCTGTCAGGTCCTGACGATGGCAACTAGTCTCTTGAACTTATTACGATCTCATGTTAAATGGAGAAGATCAAGTGTGTTCCGAGTATCAGCACAAACAGCAACTAGCTCGTCGAGATAAACCCTCCTTTGTCTGCCTATAGCTCTGTACCCATGAATCTCTCCTTCCAAAGATACTTTCTATAGGCCATCTTGTCTCATTGTGTGCCCTAAAATGTTATCTGCCTTTGATGAGTACAACACATTAGTTTTCTGTGATCATTTAATGCCATTTCTATTCAAGGAATCCTAAGGAGAATGTGGTAGCATCACATTTTCATGGCCTCCAAATGATAATTTTCATTTGAGCACTTATTGTCCAAGTTTGGCATCCATGTAGCAATATTGACCAGGTGCAGCTGTTCAAAAATCGTTTCTTAGTTTTAAAAGCAATGCTTTTGTTTGTCAGAATAATTTTTTTGTCATTGAATTCTTTCTTAACCATTGCAATGCTGCACTTAATTTTGATATCGTATTTACAGTCACTTGTTAGTATGCTGCCCAGATAATCGAATTGTTGCACTGCTCCACTGTTTCATTGTCGAGTAGGAGTTTTGTCTTCTTTCGTTTTTGTCTTGTTGATAGGCCTCTTATTTCAAACTGTTTAATAGATTTTGAAGGTTTTCCTCTTCATCTGATATAATTATTGTATCATCAGCATAACCTATGTCAGATGTGGGTATCCCGTTAACAACAAACTGTCCTGTTACAACCATCCTTTTCATGTTTATTTCACTAAGGTCTCTGTCAATCGAAATAGCCGGTTTTTCACCCAGTATAAGTTTTGTAGCTGTCTAAACCATTGATGCCCTGATTGACCATTTATACCTGACAATTCTAGAAAATTTTAAAATTAATTAATAGTACCAACATTTTTTGAAAATAGAAGTTCCTATGGAACCTTTCTTGAACTGTTGCAAATGATATTTATATCTGGGTATATATAATTAAGTAAGGTCTTGAAATGTTGCCAAGTTCATTCTAACATTCTTAACATTTAGGGGCTGGCTACTCAAAATTTTGTTGCTGTTTATCTTACAATGACTTTGATAACAGCTCAATAAACAGTACTCATACATGTCGTGCCTCAAAGTTGTTGCTAAAACCATTTGTTGCAAGTATTTTCAGAAAATGGGACAAATGTCTATGTTTTTTAAACAGTTTTATTATTATTCAAATTTTAGATTTTTGTTGGATTGACGTTTGCTCTAGGAATATGACAATAAAATCAATTTTCATAAACGTCCAGGGACATATTGAACAGTTAGATGTATCGTCTGGTACTTCAACTGAAGATATAGTTGGTAAATGCCTATAGTTTTTGTATAGATACATATTTCTGTTCTTACAAATATTTGTTTTAAATTATTCATTATTTAGAATCAAGTAGAATACATTTTATACAGGATGGCGAACAAAGATGTACCCATAGGTAACCTAAAGCTTACTTCGTTCTTTTTTTATTGGATTGGTAGCAGTTGATATGGAGGTCAACAGAGGCCACTAAACAATATCATCATCATCAGGTTCCCTGCTCGATCCTAGCGTCGGAGATCATGATTCGCCAAACATTTCTATCCTTAGTAATCCTTGTCACGTCCACATCTCTATTTTCCGAATGAATCCACTGCTTCAGACTTCTTCTAATAAAGTCCTCGCGAGGTCGACCTCTGTCCCCTTTTACCAAGAATCCTGCCAGTCACAGCCAATGTCTCAATTCCACCTTCCAACTTCCAGAACGTTCTGCTCTTAGCCATGCCAATTCTTCTGATCTCAAATTCGCACCTATCATCATTTGTGAAATAACTTCTGTCATATTGTATAAGCATGACAACATTGATAGGTGGTCCGTCACAGCTGCCAAGCGAGTGGGAAAAGACCGAAGCAAGCTTTTTGTTTAAGGGTTCATATCTTTGTACGCCACCCTGCTGTATCACTATAGTTTCTAAGAATCATTTCCACAGTATCTAAACACAATTACAATTCTTTGGTTAATATTATGAGACATGCATATATGTAAATTTGATTAGGGAAACACTTTAATGTCAAAAAGATGTACATTAAGTTGTTATGTCAACTTTAGATAATTTAGTATTCTAAACACTGGGTTTTCAGTGAGTTTCATGGAATGTTCTGAAGAGAGAAAACCCTTGAGAGTATTAGAAGAGGACACTGTGTATTAAAAGACAGCTCGTTTAATTAGAAAATTTCCTGAGACTAGTTAATTATCATAGCACCTCTGTACTTCATTTAGTCGCTGGGTTTAAATGATACTTTTGTAAAGTATTTTAAAGCTTCCATCCGTTTTATGAATTTTATTTTTTGACTTACAAAATAATTACCTTTCGATTTGTACTAGATCTACATTGCGTATTCAAAAGTTTTGTTTATTCGTTTATTAATGTTGTGGGTAACGTCTTAATATGCAGCTATTTTATCTACAATGTATTGAGTTGATATCAGGTTAAATATTAGTGAACTTCTTAAATAAATTTGCTATTGACCGAGGCGGTTGTCTTGTACTGGGTGTCCTTAAAGTGACCCAAGTAAAAAAAATTAAAAGTGAAATAAATTAAAAATACACCTAATGTCCTTCTTCAGATAGGCATAACGTTGCCCGATTACATCTAAGATTCATTTGCACAAACTTTAACTCATCATGAAGCTGCAATTTGCTTGGTTTCAACAGGATAATGCAACAACCCACACATCAAATGTGTCAACGGACTATTTCCAAAGGACTTTATCCACCACGCTCTCCAGACCTATCTCCACCAGATTTCTTTATTTCTTGCCGGGATATCTCAAAGATGTTGTTTCCTCAACAACCTACGCACATTGGATGATTTAAAAAACACTTTTCAGAGCAGCATTGATGATATTAAAGAAGCGTCACTCTGAGAAATGTGTCAGGAAGATCTGCAGTGAAGCCGGCGAGGTTGTGCCTATCTGAAGTGGGACAACATTTTCAACATCTTTTATGAAATATTTGGAGGTACAACACTGAACTTTAAATTTTGAATAATATGTTTTGTAAATAAGTTTAGGGTTTTTAATTTATTTCATTATTTTGTGTTCTAACTACCTGGAATATAACAATTAGACAATACTATTTAATGAAGTCTAGTTTGGTGGTTAGCTTAGAGTTTATAATAGTGAAATTGTTAATGAACTGTTAGGTAGGTAGAGATGGTTCAATTCTTAGCTAATTATCTTTTGAAAGTCGTTGAGGTTAGAGGTTTTCTTGGGTGACTGAGTATTACGTATGCCTTTCTTTGTGTTATATAGCATTGTATGTCCGATATAGTTCACTGAGAAACATTTTAATATGTGTAGTTAAAATATCTTTTGAATAGGTTTTGTTCATCAAAATTAAAATATGAATGCGTACGGTATATAGAGCTATCTATAATAAGCCTCAAGAATATAGAAAATATAAAATAGCTGCCGACAACATCAAGGAAATAATTATAATTGCATTTACTACTCGTGGCAATTAGTATTCAGAAACCTGAGTAAATACAAAAGAAGAAACATCTTAACATTAATCTTTGAGGTAGTAGACCTAGGTATGATATATATAAAATATATTTGATATAAGACGAATAGGGACATCAGAAATAACGTTAAAAGAATTTGGTTTAAATTTGCACATTCAATTTAGGTCCTCTGAGGCTGGTACAATTAATATAATGCACGGTTTGTGTTATACGACATACATAGTTATACATATGTTACAATTTACCTAACTTATATAGCTATTTGTTAAATTGTACCTAACTTATATAGCTATTTGTTAAATTGTACCTAACTTATTTAGTTATTTGTTAAATTGTACCTAACGTATGTAGTTATTTGTTAAATTGTACCCAACTTATGTAGTTATTTGTTAAATTGTACCTAACTTATGTAGTTATTTGTTAAATTGTACCTAACTCATATAGTTATTTTGCAGGCTTACCAACCAACCTCTTCTCTGTTCTTGCACTTTCAGATCTGATTCGGTCCCTTGTTTGCATTCCCTCGGCCATGTCACCCATCACTTTGATCTCCACGAAGACCGGGTCGCTGCCTAGCAACCAGGTGGAGGTCAAACTCAAGGACAAGTGGGATCAGCCGATCACCATCTCCTCAGCTCTTCCGGCCAATACTCCCGATACGGCCTATCATCTACACCTGGTGCCCTGTAAGGTTTCCAACGTTCCCGTTTCTTTTTCACCCAAGTGAGTGTCAGCCTTTGGACTAAGTGGGATTCGTTTCTGGTAGTCATTTATAAAATGACTATCTACGGAATCATTACCTCTAACTGTCTATTAATGAAAAATAGAAATCGATATTCAAAAGTAAAATTTTAAACTAAAAATGAACAGAATTAATTTTGAGGTACCTACCTACATCGGTTAATTACGCATCAGATTGAACGAGATAGCTGTAAGTCTTATTAACCTTATAAACTACCTAGATAGCTATATGTAACTATATTTAGATAATCTTTTTATTTAGTTTTACCTACCTTGAACCGCCAAGCAGTAATTGTGTTGTGTTGAGTTAATTAATTTTGTTTTAACTGGCTGTCGAACTGTGTTATCTCAATTTAATTTACAGAATTTGTTTTTATTAGGTAAACTAAATTATTTCATTTCCTCTAATTAACTTAATAATACATCTCTACATGCTTAGAAATCGGTCAACAAACTAAGCACTATAACTTACCTACTTATAACTTTAGTGTAGTAGGTATATAATAGACAAGACGTCTTTTAAAAAGTGAAATTAATATTGGTGACGCCTGACACTGCCTTATATTTTGAACTCATTCACTGATAGCTAGGTAGGAATGGAGCAGTTTAGTTTGCTTGACCGATTTTAATTTCTTAACGTACTTTATCAGAGGAAATTGACAATGGAAAATGGACTGACATTCAGAGATTTAGATTAATTTGGGTTATAATATGATGCAAAAGAAGGATAAAAATTCATTTGGAGCAAATAGCAGCGTTAATGATGATTCTGATTGAAAGGTCATGATACCATGCATGTAGGTACCTATGGTGAAAATACGACGTACAATTAAAGAAAGAGGCGGTTATTTAATTGAGTTAATAGGGCATCTTCGGTTAATGCTTGTGGCGTATTTCGTTTTTCTAAATTCTCTGGATTTTAAAAAATATCTAGAAGTTGGTAGACCGTTCTTTAAAAATGACCAGATTAATATCAAATTACTACCCAAAAGTAATACAAACATTTATAATAATGTTTTGGTCGATATTTAGTTTAATTTTGAATAATCGTTTTCATTGGAAGCTATAATTTTCACAGTTTTATATCTGTATAACGATAAAGTTCTTTACTAATCACAATTATTGGTGAGGTGCCACAAAATTATTAATTTGAGAAAGATATTTTATATTGTAATTCCTATAATTGTAAAATATTATATTACTCAAATATGTGTAGTAGTAAAACACCTTTATATGAATTTTTATGAAAGTTGTCATAAAATTGAATTTATTAGAAAAATTAATTTACTTAAAAAAATTATTTCCAGATAACTAAGCGGAATTTACAAAAAATGAAATGCATTACAATACAAGTATTCTTTAATGTACTACAACCTCTAGGCATTCACCGAAGCTTCCCTTTAATTACAACTATTGCCTGTGGCTCTGTTAATGTTATTAATGATGAACAAACACAGTCAGCAGAACATTCCAAATCCACTTTGCTTGAACCAATTGATGCTTACAGAACACATTTTAGTCTAAACGTAGGTACCGGCAGTAAACATCTAGATATGTTAGCTCAATTGTCCATATCGATGAATTTGCAAAGCTTGACACTTTTAAGTTAGAACAATTCTATACGAAAAAAGTGGACTAATAAATATCCTACTTGTCCGTGATCATTACTGTTTTGATTTCAAAGTTTACTTAAGATTAAAATCTCTGTTGGTTTTAAGGTTTATATCTGATTCTAAAACCAATTTTGAAATTATAATAAAACTAAAGCTATTTTATTCATTACATGGTTGAAGTTTACTTCATTTTAAGGTCGGTTTTATAATTAAATAAAACACTAAAAATAACATTGGTTTTAGAAAGTCAAACTTGAAATCCTGATTGTAATATTTATCTGTAAGAAAGCACATGACATTCTATGTCATTTTAAACTACATAATGTATGATGGCGATTCGCTATTTTACATAGTTCCAAAGCTCAGCAGCCCTGTCTTGTGGCCTATAGGAACGTTGATAATGCGTCATTGTCTACAAATGAAGTGTGCCAGATGTACCAATATTAAACAGTATATCTATTTGAAAAAGAATGTTTCCTAAATATGGCATCCGTAGTCGGAAAATTTTAGGCCATGGACGTTTTTTTAATCCGACCAATCAAAATTCACATTTCCTTACGTTGTTATGCTGCACATTCCTTTAATGAAAACAACTGCCCTTAGTTGAATGTCCATTGTCATCACTACCTCACAAAAATGAATATCTTCGTCAGAAAAGTGAGCCTATCCATTTTTGGGGAAAATTGTTATATCTTAAAATCTACTAGGTAATTCAACATCTAATACGGACTCATTATATCTTTAAAAAAAGGTATTAAAAGGAAAAAATGTCGTTTTGTAATTGCTCACCAATAAGCGGTGAAATTATTTTTGTGGACAGATCCCACGCTGTTTCGTTCTCACTAGGCTAAACTAACTACTCACTAAGCACCGACCCAGCTAACCTAGATTCCGCTTTTCCTGACACATCTCTTTTAGAAGAATGACAACCATTTCCTTGCGTTCACGACTCACTAAGACTACCAACAACAATGGCCGCTGTTTGGTACACAAAAAGCCGCTACCAGGTCGGTATCTAAATCACCTGCTTCTTTCTCCTGTGGTTTTTCTGGCTGACTAAGTTGTAAATAAAGTGATCTTTAAGTCAATAATTAATTGCCCAGATTTTAGATTTATGGAAATTGCGATTTCGTCATTTAGCTGATGGATATATTTAAATTAATTTTTGAATTTTTAGTTTTAAAGTAAACACGCCTACTCAATTACTTTTACACAGAGACCAGAATATATTTTGTAATCGGTATTGATTAGAAATAAGCGGTATTTCTCTAGTTGGCAAGCCAACAGTTTGTTAAAAAAATTTTATGAAACCAAAGTACATAGAATTATAGTGGTTTCTCTATGATATTGTATAGTATCTCTGTGTTTTCTCTCTGTATCCTATTCTATTTTGTCTATGTCCCACTCATTAGTTTCTGTCCTACTCTACAGTGTCTCTATGTCTATGTTTCTTACTCTAGGGTTTCTCTATGTCTCATGTTTTCATGTTTTTAGTACTTTTAGTTTCTGTTTTTTACTCTAATTTTGGACTAGTCTCTTTCTTTACTCTTTATATTTATTTCGGTTGTAGCAAATTCCAGTCCTAGTGATAAACGAGACGACCCCAGTCACTTGACACGTCCGCCTTGTTGTCATGCTGATCACTCCCTCACTAAGACGCATCAGCTGATCAGTCATTTAGAGAAGAGGTAAGACTTATCTACTTACTGCCATCTAATGCACAGTTGGTTCATTCGTTCACAAACCTTTTTATTATAACTGGTTGTTGTGGTATCGCAACAGATACGTATTCGCCCCCCCCCCCCTGTAGCTCTCATTATTGATTTGGGAGAAAGTTGTAGGTGCATTCAATGGATGGAGATCGCTTTCCTTTTCAGAATAATTCAATTGGAAGATCGCATGAACTCGGTTTACAATATTGACCAGCCTGAAAATGCGAATCTATTGAAGACAATTACAACCTCACTAGATGAAATAAAGGAACAAGTTCAAGTTAGTTTAACATAATCAGTATGATCGGGCTGAGCTTAGTGTATGCGGTTGAGCTACTTCAAACCAAGCATATCTTATGAGTATGTTGGAAAGAAGGTAACTCAGAGCTATCAGTACCTATAAAACTTTATCGGTGTTCTTCTCGCAGTTATGAATTAAATATTTCCATAATCGTTTGACGAATAATTCATGAGTGCAAATATTTCCCTCTATATAATCTATGTACTTTTTATGCCTCGATCATTTCAAAATTTAAACCTAGTACGTGTTGAATATCACATACGATCTGGAACAGTTGTTGTTTCTATGTGGTTAAAGCCATAAGTTACACTTTTGGTTCGATGATATTCAATTCTTCTATGGTATTAGTAAAGACATGCCTATTTGTTTTGTATGTTTGTCATGCAGTAAAGCTGTTATTCTACATAATCGTATTATAAGTGCTATTAAGAGTTCTTGTCGCTATGATGGCTTGTATGAACTGTTTTTCCAAAACAGGGACCGAGAATAAAGAAGAAAACCTATTTTATCAAGGTTACGTACCTATTGTTAACTAGAGATAGTAGATGATTTTCAGCTATTCCCATAAAATAGGATTATCGAAAAACAAAGCACTTCATTCATCTCACAGTTGTTAAAGTTTGAAACTCCGTTTGAAAGACATCCTTCCAAGCGAGCTATACTTAAAACTTCTTTTACATACAATTTCTATCAAATAGCGGTGTAGAATTTATGCATTACCTAAGGTAGCTCTCATTGTATTTAGATGTAAAATGTAGAATAAATCTTTACTGCAGCAAACATAAAAAATAATAAATAAAATCAGTCAAGCCTTCGACAGTATTAACATCATAGAAATGAATGTAATCCAACCAAAAGATG
>JAUYWI010095909.1:0-11896 GCA_034780595.1 Parotoplana pacifica | reverse complement strand
AAAGAAACGAAAAAAACCGTCTCCTGAAAAATGTGTAAATTTCACATAGCTCCTATTGTACTTTCAACGACGATATAACGGTATGATGTTCGAAAACGAATGTTATCCATTTTTAGTTTCAATATTTTTTTCGAAAAAGTACATTTATACCATTTATGCCCAAACTGAAATTTTCAGAGGAGAAGTTAATAATTGTTGCATTGTTTTTGAGATATTGTAAACTTGGCTGGCTAGGGCGCTTTAGCCCCACAAAGAGACATTAAAAGTAAGATGATTGGAGTGATAAATACTCTGTCTAGTCTGTCTGCATAAACTCTCTATTATCGTATATGACTTTGGGTTCAATAAACCATTTGTAAATGAATAAAAATAGATGAACTAATGTTTGCAATCCTATAGTTTTTTGTAGGAAAATAACAGATTTCAAAAGGTTTCTGTTGGCAATCTGGAGATTTATTGATTAATTGTTCAATTGTAGAACAAAGGTTTTTACATTCAAACTGTGGTTTTCACATTAATTATGGAATTCATTGCATTTTGTCTGTGTAATACAAACCTTAAAATATTAGTTTATAATGGTCCCTTAATTTGGTGCTTCTTTAATGAACACACGAATATCAGATGGGTCATTTACAAAAACCTCAATGAAATGATACGCCCACATATTTGACATTTGGTAAGTATTGTTGAAATATCAACTCTTTCTCCCTGTTTTTCGATGTAAAAATTAATGTTTCACAGTTTCCAGACAAGAAATTGAATATACGTACACAATTCTTTGTTGTTTTTTGCAGAAATTCCTCCTGGACCAAACAAGAAACTTCCCTAACTCTCCGTTTTGTTATTTGTTAAAGTATAAGCAACCATTTGAAACAATTAAAAACAACGTAAACAGAATTTTAATTTGTTTGAGAGATGAACAAAGTAATAGAGACGTGCTTTAATAGCATCGTTGTTGATTGTCAACTTGTTTGGCCCTCACTTACGTCCTTTAATAGCATCATGTTGATTGTCAACTTGTTTGGCCCTCACTTACGTCCTTTAATAGCATCGTTGTTGGTCGTCAACTTGGTTGGCCCTCACTTACGTCCTTTAATAGCATCGTTGTTGGTCGTCAACTTGTTTGGCCCTCACTTACGTCCTTTAATAGCATCATGTTGATTGTCAGCTTGTTGGCCCTCACTTACGACCTTTAATAACATCGTTGTTGATTGTCAACTTGTTTGGCCCTCACTTACGTCCTTTAATAGCCTCACTTTTATTTTGTCAAATTTAGCCTGGTCAACGGGGTTTCGTTTCGACACCTGGGTCTGAGTATTAAAAAACATTACAATCAAAGCCAAATAAATGAACAAATCATGACTGTCATCTGAATGGTCCATCTTCTCACTTTAAAGAGCATTGTCAACTGTGGACGATGAATAGAAACTCAGAATTAAGAAGCCAAATTTGTAATAGTGATGCTGGCAATTTGAACATTTATTGTTAATATTGGTGCTTTTTTCTTGGTGAAACCAATGTATTGTGCTTTTTTCTTGTTGAAACCATTGTATTGTGCTTTTTTCTTGTTGAAACCAATGTATTGTGCTTTTTTCTTGTTGAAACCAATGTATTGTGCTTTTTTCTTGTTGAAACCAATGTATTTTGCTTTTTTCTTGTTGAAACCAATGTATTGTGCTTTTTTCTTGTTGAAACCAATATATTTTGCTTTTTTCTTGTTGAAACCAATGTATTGTGCTTTTTTCTTGTTGAAATCAATGTATTGTGCTTTTTTCTTGTTGAAACCAATGTATTGTGCTTTTTTCTTGTTGAAACCAATGTATTTTTTAAATTTATGTTTTTCTATTGTGGCGTATTATTTCAAATGACTAGTTTGCCAATTGTCTTCAAAGTGTTTTAAGAGAGGACGAAACATGTTGACAATAAATAAATATGCTATTAGAGAATATCTTTGTTAGTTTGTTCATCTCTGAAATATGTCTACCATCTGACAATGACATTCCTACTGTAAATTTTCAAAAATAGATTTTTTTATTTACATTGTAAATGGTGCTTTAGTTGGTGTTAATTTACCACCATCTGCGCACACAAATACGAACATAAATAATGAGTTCATTGACCGCATAGCAGTATATTTAATGTAAATTTCTGGTTTGGGGAAAGCACTAACGTTGGCATTACATTATGTGCCTTAAGATGGGCAGAACTCGCTGGGAACAAATAAAATGGTGTCTGCCATGTGTACAATGACCACAACTTGATACGAAGTATTTCAGAGCCATAGAATGTATTACCAACAAATATAAATGTATCGACTGTCTCTCGAATGGAGTCATTTTTCAGGTCGTGGACATTTCTGGTGAGCCTCCGTCTTTGGTGCCAGAAGAATGGCGGAGAGAAAAGAGCAGCGCTATATATGCAAACGGTTAGAAATTATACAAATTAGACTTTCAAAACACATTTATATACAAAATCTATTTTTTTTAAATCAAATTTATTTTTGACAACGAAATGGCCAAATATGACTTTTGATTAAATATTGTTTTCAAATGATGCATCAGGTTTTATAATGACTGCTTTTAAAATACATTTTTGCATTTAATGTTGGATTTATTAAATGTCCAATATGTTGAGCAGCCAATTCGACTATGACGTAATTACTAAGTAGTTGTTTGATCATATGACCTTTAATGACTTTGAAAATCAATAAAAGGGATAGAGGGATGATACATTGATCCTGTTATTATAAATGTTGAGATTGATGATAGAATGATACGTTTCACCTAAAGATTCAATGATAGAGAATGAAATATTTATTTGTTAATAACATGAAGTAGCTTTTTTAAATAGAGCCATAGAAAAGTGTTTGTCTAGAAAAGCTATTGATTTTCTACAGTTCTTTTTAAAATAGCCTTTGATTCGTCATATGAACTTCGATAGCTTGCAAATGGCTGTATTCAATACATTTGTGTACCACCAATAAGGCCTATGGTGACGTCATCAAAATATGTTAGCGTCCCCTTAATAAGTGCATTGTTTTGATCTCTTCCCATCCAAAGGTGCCAAATTTCGTGCTTTCTGCGAATCAGTAATTTCGCTTCAAAGATCTTAAAGTAATAACTGAAGCAGCCCGAATGTTCCACTGCTGACATTTTTCATTTGTCATCAATTTAAATTTGATCTTTGAAATATAAATCTCTCATAATTCACCATCGACAAAAATTGTATAAAAAATAGCTTCCAAATAAATATCTAACTCCACACTTTTCGAGTACCTGGATGATGCGTCTTCTTTATTGAAGGATGACAAATCAATCAAATAAGCTTCCGAATGGTATGGCGATGTATCGTTGTAAAATTATTCGAATTAAATAAATTAAGTTGCCTCTTTTTTATGATGCAATTTTACAAAATCGGAGAGTTTGGGAAAGACTACCGTTCTACAATTGTGCAACTGCTCCAACCAATAAAAATCAGTTTTAACAAAGAAAGGTAAGTCCCTCAAATTGTTAACTTTGTTCATAATCAGCCACATTGAAAAGAGGGATCGCTTAGAACAACAGCGATTAGAATGGCTCCATTTGTCACACCAATTACCAAAGTATCTTCCGGTGAAAAAAGACTCCCAAAATCCGTTGCAGAAACGTTTGTCCTAATGAAAAGCAGATTTCTATGCTGCACTTAAATCTGTTGTGTCTATTCTCTGGTGAATTTTCTTCCGACTTCAAGAAATGGCAGATCTTGTTATTTGCCGATTTTTGTTTTAAAAGTGCTACAATGTTAGTGTGGTTAAATTGTTTTGACTTCTCATGGACTTTTTTACATTGACAAACTTCTTGGATAGTGAAGTGCAAAAGTTTCAATGAGTTCGCTTATGCAATGATCTCTGAGCAATTGTCTCAGGCATTCAAAAAAATTGGATTGCTCTTTGTTTTCCTCCTTGTGTGTCTACCATCTGGCTCAGGTGACCCATTACTTCCATCTTCTTCCCGCACAGAGCTTGGTGCGACCGGAATCCTTGCGGAACTTGATTTTCACTTCATCCAAGTTGACTTTTGGGCGGAGCTTTGTCCATTTGGAAGTCGATGTGGATGTGTGTTTGGCGTTTTAGAGTATCAAGGTCGATATCTTTCCAGATGGTATCCACTTTCTCCGCAATGGCCATACCATTTAAGACAAATTTTGTGACTTCTAACATGGCAAGCTAAGACAGCTTCGTTTTATGAATTTTTAGAAATATTAGCATGTCGTTAGATGAAAATTGTCAATTGACGATTTTGATTATTTGAAGTACTTGTACAAAAATGTTCGCCGTTATACTAAGTGTACTAGTGATTAACTGCCTTACAGAAGAGTGGGCCTCATTTGTAGTGATTAACTGACTTACAGAAGAGTGGGCCTCAGATTGTATCCACTTTCTCCGCAATAAAAAGTAAACACTTCTTATTCAGTGTATGTTGCAGTTATATCATGGGACTATTTGTTAATCTTGCTCTTAAAACACAATCTCTGAATACTTATTCACTAATTCTCAAATCAGACAATAATAAATTTATCTACTAAGAAGTGTTTCTGTTTAGCATTCATTTAGCATTCATTGTATAGAGTGGCATGCCTCTCTATGGCAATGAAGATTTGGCATTGATAAAAAACTTGTTATTTGGTACATGTAATAAGTTTAATAAAACTAAGTTTTTTTTAATAAGTTAATTAAAACTTAGTTTGTTTAATAAAACTAAGTTATACTTGTTGACTATTTGTTTAATAATTTTGTGTGTAAACTAAATTACCTACACTTAAAGTGTTTACTTTTTATTGGGTGTAACTATATTATGTAGTGATGTACTGACTTACAGAAGAGTGGACTTCATTTGTAGTGATGTTACTGGCTTTCAGAAGAGTGGGCCTCAATGTGGTGATTTACCGCCTTAGAGATGAGTGGCACTAATTTGTAGTGATTAACTGACTTACAGAAGAGTGGGCCTCAATTGTAGTGATTTGCTGCCTTAGAGATGAGTGGCACTAATTTGTAGTGGTTTACTGCCTTACAGAAGAGTGGGCCTCAATTGTAGTGATTTACTGCCTTAGAGATGAGTGGCACTAATTTGTAGTGATTTACTGCCTTAGAGATGAGTGGCACTAATTTGTAGTGGTTTACTGCCTTAGAGATGAGTGGCACTAATTTGTAGTGGTTTACTGCTTTACAGAAGAGTGGGCCTCAATTGTAGTGATTTACTTCCTTACAGAGAGTAGGCCACATGTTCAGTGCATAGCAACCTCTAATCCCTGAATTATTATTGTAGTACAATGTTTTAACTTGTTTTATATTTTTCTGCAGAACAAATACAACAATATGCAAAGCACAATTATAAAGCAGAACATCTCATTTAGTGCTATTGGATGACAGGAAATAATAAGATGACGTGCTAATTTGTTGTGTGAGATTAACAGTTCCATTGTGAGCAGCCTTCGTCTATAACCAACACAACATCAAACCAGCTAAATTGATGAGCGGGGTTCGGAGAACATCTAATTATCGATTGTCTTTATCATTCAGTGCGTCTCAAAAATGTTTTTTGCGTGATATTGTTGGCCGTGTTTTGTGAAAGCTGTTTTGAAGGCAGTGATGTTATATTCTCCATCATATAAACGGTATTGTATTTTAGTTAACCACAACACTTTTTTATTTATGTTCATCCCACATTCGACCGAACTGTAATTTTTTTTCATTGGTTTGTTCGCTCTTACACTGTTATTTAAAATAGTGTAAACTGGTGTCGAAACAATGGTGAACTGATTAAATATATCACTGTAAGAGAATGTAACTGGAAAATATTGTGTACAAATATGGTGGTAGAACATTGACTGTCTGTTTCATCTGTTTCATATTTAAATTATTTCTTATATGGCGTCAAGCCGTTTTATTGAATTTGAGATAATACAAACTACCCTTTACTATTAGTAGCTATTGTGCATTATTTAAACAAAACAAATCGAGCAATAATAATGCTGGTTAGCTACTGTCAGTTTAAAATCTGTGGAAAGTTTGATGCCTCCTGCGATAAAACAAAAACAGACAATGCTCTTACTGATTGTTATTATTGATTTTAGCGCAAATTTCATAGAAATCGAATGAATATTCGTTCACTTTTTACAGTTTTCAATGACATTTAGGCGAAGTGTCCAAAGAACTTTAATAATGCGTTCCGTTTTCTTAATATATCCACCCTGGCAATCCTCTAGGAAGGAGTATCGGTACCTCCACCTGGCAATCCTCTAGGAAGGAGTATCGGTACCTCCCACTCATATATTAAGGTGTAAAATGTGTCGGCTTTAGAAAAGTAAATTTCACTGATTTACCTGAAATTGTGCACTCTAACCACGATAAAATCACGTTGATACGTTTTATGGTTCATTATGTTAAAAATGGACTCCAGTAAAGTGCACACTATTTTCGTAGAGACAGCATATTGTGTTGCCAATATCCTAAATTGGATTTTGTACAAAACGCTAACTATTTAGTTAAGATATAAAAATAAAATGTTGGCATTTCTTTACATGAATTAATGTTTTTTAGGAATTATAAACAGCAAGTTATGATTTCTAAACTCAGGGTAACTTGTCGATACTGATAGCTCTTAAATCTAAAAATATAATTTAATTCATTAAATACCCAGCTGTTGATTAGTTTATAGTTAAAGCCAAACCAAACTAAAAGCTATAACTAACATTTGTGGAAAGTTTTTTGTCAGAGCTAATTATTTGTTTAAAGCGAATATTTTAAAAATTAGGAAAAAGTGCAGATCTATTTAGTTAGAAATTTAAAGCATGTCTCTATTAAGATATCAAAGTGCAATTTGTTGCAAACAGCATCAAGCCGTGTTATTGGTTCCTAATCGATTGCTTGAGTGTATCAACAACACTGAAACGGATTATTTGCATGACCATTGGCTCTTGCGATATGAACAGTTTGGCGGCGGCAACGACCGATGTTCAATGGCAAGATGAAGTGATTTTGGTATGAGATATGGCAGCCATGTTCACCAAGTTCTCTGGTGGGGTGATTAATATCTAGAGTCTGATTTCATAAAGACACAAGGAAAATGAAGCAGCCCTTTTTGTTGTATGACACCGAATTTTATCCAAATTGGCAGAGTTGTTTCTGAACAATTTACTAAGACAACTATGGGATGTAGAGCCTCACTTGAATGACGGAGCCAATAGAGGATTATAAGTTTTGTCTAGCAATTATTGACTCATTTGGTTACTATTTTGTTTGTTCATGCTGCGGAGTAGAGCTCCTCTAAAAGGCGTGTCCCTCACCTCCTTGTTTGTTGATGCTGCGGAGTAGAGCTCCTCTAAAAGGCGTGTCCCTCACCTCCTTGTATGTGCTAAATTTCATTGAAATTGGTTAAAGTTAAGAGAGCTTTATTCGTTTGAAAAAACAAAACAACTGCCCCGATTTCTATGAAATTTGCATGCGGTGTTAACAATGGGAATATTATTTTACTGACTATTAGGGTGAACTGGTACAGCTTAGCAGTTCAAACAACATCAATTACGTAATCCAGTGAGATTAGGCCAAATGCTTGTACCCAACAGCGATAGGCTCGGGGAAAATATCGCATTTTAATTGTTGACCGTCCAACTGAAGTTGACTCGTGGAGTCACAAAATTAAGAAATGAATAATGTTGATTAGGGCCACTGTACACTTCTATGAGTGTGGGGTGTTTAATGTTCACTTTCCAATTTGAACAGGACTTGTGGCAGGTTGAGGCATCAAGTTTTCTTCAGAGCGGTGCCAAATGGTTTGTGAAAAAGGTATGTTGGACCTGGGTAAATAGAGCTACACTATGGTCCGTAATGGGGCACCTATATGGGTCACTAAAGGGCAACTATATGGGTCACTAAAGGGCACCTATATGGGTAACTAAAGGGCACCTATACGGGTCTGTAAATGGGTCACTAAAGGGCACCTATATGGGTCACTAAAGGGCACATATATGGGTCCGTAAACGGGGCGTATATGGGTCACTAAAGGGCACCTATATGGGTCCGTAAACGGGGCGTATATTAGTCACTAAAGGGCACCTATATGGGTCACTAAAGGCCAACTATATGGGTCACTAAAGGCCACCTATATGGGCCACTAAAGGGCACTTATATGGGTCACTAAACGCCACCTATATTGGTCACTAAAGGCACCTATATGGGTCCGTAAATGGGGCGTATATGGGCCACTAAAGGCCACCTATATGGGTCACAAAAGGCCACCTATATGGGTCACTAAAGGCCACCTATATGGGTCACTAAAGGCACCTATATGGGTCACTATAGGCCACCTATATGGGTCACTAAAGGCACCTATATGGGTCCGTAAACGGTAGCTTTATCCACAACAATACCCACATAGAAATTGAACATCCAAATATTTTATGGTTAGAAATTGTAATTCCCCCTGTCATCCTGTTGGTAAAACAACTTTTGGCATTCTGAAAATGAGTGGAAAATATCTCAGACTCCATACGATAACAGGCTAAATGTATAATTTGCCTGTGATATTAGATTTATGTAACTTCTATTAACTTTTTACGAACCGCTGGCTGTGACTGAACATTATTTCTACGATAATTCAAGCTCTTCTTTGTCAGAATTTACGCTCTAACGGCATTTTGTATGTACACTTTCTATAAACCGCTATCTTGAGTCAGAGAAATATGGATTACTTTGTGTTTGGGGTCGTTTTGTACCCCATCTGTAAACCACCCCCGTACCGCTACCGTCACTTATAAATTTAAAGTTGTCAAATATTGAAACGTTTAATGCATTGTTATATAGCAATTCTGTCTGTCTGTCTATGTGACGACCTCGTTGCCAAGGGTAGCATGCACAATTAGCTTTCACCTTGTTCGGTCCTGCGATTGTCTCACCAGTCCTTATGTGCACCTTGTTTTCGCCCCTTTTCTTCACGTCGTCGCACCACATTCTTCTTGGTCTGCCTCTTCCTCTCTTTCCTTCTAGCTTTCCAAGAGGTCTCATTTGGAGCATACCGTTGCCGATACATATTTACATGACCTTTACACTTAAACGAACTGTAATATATCACAACAAGAGAGATGATTGAGCCTTGGCAACTGGTGAATTAATCGAATAATTAAACAGCAGGCATTTAGTAGAAACACGGAAATGTTTTGGCGTTTGTACGAGTGCTTTTGTAGCACCTATCAGATTTCCGTTTTTCTGACCGTTATGTTTGGGATTCATCAAATGATAGATGTACGGATTGTGACAAATTTGGTCTACTTTCAGGGGAAACCTTTGTTTTAATAATGCTAGCCGTTTAGAAGAGCAATATTTGCAAGATTCGAGAGAACTGCATAAGTCCAGCGTCAAAATCTCTTCTTAAATGGAAAGAATACCACAGCAGATTCATTTGCAAAAGTTGATTATTTATTGTATTCCATTCTCTACATTTACGGCACTGTAGTACGACTATTTATTGTATTCCATTCTCTACATTTACGGCACTGTAGTACGACTATTTATTGAATTCCATTCTCTACATTTACGGCTCTTGGAATTCTACTTCTTCTGTTAATCCGTACTTTCATCTTTCATTCCAATAGCTGCATAACAATTATTTGTTAGATCGTTAATACTTTGGTCGACCGCAATCGTTCGTACTTCATTTTGTTTGATTTCTATGGTTTTAAGCACATTGATTCACTCAGCGATCAGCCAAGGCGGAGATTGAAAGATTAATTTGTTTGTTTCGTGGTAGATACAGTCGCCATCTTTGTTGATCACACTGGCACAGCTATCCGCTTTGTTTTGTGGTAGATACAGTCGCCATCTTTGTTGAAAACACTGGCACAGCTATCCCCTTTGATATTGACAAGCCCTGCTGCCGGCACTGCCATCAGTGGAAGAAAAACGTCAAGATCAACTTTTAACACGGTCACGGGATGCATTGCGAAGTTTTCTAAAGGTACCCCTCTAGCCTATCTCCATAGATATCTGCCCATGCTGTCACCGTTCCGCTGACACTGCTGTCGATCATATCCTCTGCTGTCCCCCTTTTGACAGAGCATTCTCGGCGTCAGGCCTCACTTTTAGACTCAGAACCGTTCGAGTTGGTGATGTTTCTGCGCCGCTCTGTCCCCGACAACATGGATGCTCCGGACCGATACGCAACCCGCTAGCCAAAAGAAGATCGAGGCCTCCAGAGTCTATTTTGCAGATGATTAACACCATTCATCGAACACCATTCATAATTGTCATGCTATAAAGCCACTTCGGAGACCTGTGAAAATGGTAACATCGTTTCTTTGGTAGGTTCAGGTTGGTAGTTTGCTTTTTAGTTTGATGGTTTTCGTTGATTGATACATGGTTTCGGACCCATTGAATTATTATCTATCAGCAAAATAAATCATTGTTGACTCATTGTGCCTCGAAGTGGCCACAGAAGTTGTATACTGGTAGTTGTCTTGGAACGTAAATACAAAGGGACGCTAACGGTTAGTTGGCTTCCAAAGTTTCCTCATTTAACAGGCACGGTTGTAACTAACGAATGCTCTTCTTGGAAATCGAACTGAGTCAACTTAAAATGTCATCGGAAAATAAAAGAAATCAGTCTTGGTCTTTGTGTGATGCTGGTTTGAAACCTGGACATGGTACAAATATGTTAAGCATTGAGATCTTCCATGTTAGTTCCAACGTAGCTATGAATAATTATTAAATTAAATTCTTTTGAGAATGTGCATAAATGTGTGTGTAATTAGGAATGAGTGCTGGTGAAAGGTGTGAGAGTCTCTCTCTAGATTTTAGATAACCGTTAATACATTTAGCAATTTATTTTTTTATAAAACTTATTAGACTACATAACTACCCCAAACACAAAGTATTTACTTCTAAAGTTTTATAGATTTAACTATTTGAAAAGTGTAATGCATTGGTAGAATTCAATAAAGTCATCCAGTATGAATTTTTAGTAATCCCAGCAAATTTACTAAACACAAACATCGTTACATGGTATTTCTGAACCGGATCACAGCTGCTACCTATATGGGTATCAGCTGTTCATTATCCTTAGCGAACAAAGGACATTAATAAAATATTTCTGTTTTATAGAGAGCTATTTGTAAAATATAATGCATATACAGTATTGGTGAAATGAAACGACGCGCCTAAAAATATAACAATATTTTTATTTCAGTTTTCTTTAAATCACGTTTTTGTATCTTAGCAATATCAACATGTCTCCCTGTCTGCTGAAGATGACACTCTTTATTATCTAGTTAACTAATAAGCCTACGCTGGGCTCTTGATCATTAAGACTTGACAGAAGAACAATGGCGGCGTGTGTTCTTTTCAGACGAAAGTGCTCTACATATTGTGATGTCAGTGCAGCGTCGATTTGTTAGAAGACGAGGTGGAACAGCGCTACAGCATCAGCATATTCGGCCTTCTATTCACAGTTCGAGTGGAAAGATTGATGTCTGGCGTTGCTTTCCTTTGCTAGGACCTCGACCACTTGTTAGGTTGCAGGTCACTGCAGATCGCTACATTGATATGCTGGAAGAACACTTACTTCCAATTAAACTCCCTTAACGTGGCATGACATTCCAAAAGGATAATGCCACAGCACACACGCTCAACGGACTCAACTGTTTCTTGCTGATACGAACATATGTACCTACTCTCCCCTGGCCAGCACAATCACCAAACCTTAACCCCATTGGAAGTGCGTGGCTTGAATGACTTATGGGAAGGAGCTCAAGAGGTGTGGCAGAATATCCCAATTGAGACGATACACGAGCTGGTGAACTCAATGCCAAGACGTATCCAGATGGTCATCCAGGCACGAGGTGGACCCATCAAGTATTGAAACCTCCT
>JAUYWI010095898.1:0-11896 GCA_034780595.1 Parotoplana pacifica | reverse complement strand
CAATATAAAATGTTCGTATATTTCATATCAAAGCTTAGAAGTGAAGAAAATTTGCCAATTTTGCATAAGAAGAGAAACAGTTGACGCTATTGACAAAGTTTTTGAAGCCTGTTTTGTAGTGGCTATTCTATGGCACACAGTTTACTTTGTTGTTTGCTATTCTTAGAGCCTTTATCCAAATCATGTGTTGCCAGTGGGGTGACTCTGTTTCCACACTCCCATCAAATATAGCCTAAATTAAGCCTTCTGTCTTTTACTTCACTAAATGTTATGATTTTTTTGGGTATCCCCCACACTCCAGGTCAAAAATGTATGTTGGTGTGGCTGGCTCTGGTCACTGAAGTACAAAACCCAACTTTAGTTGTCTTGTGCCAATTGAACATACTCATTTTGTTATTGGTAAATTTCATGCACTATTTTAGGGCTATGAAAATTGTACTGGGCTGGATTCATTTGGGTAATCCAATTGTGATAATTGAAGTTAAAACTTTAGAAAGCTTTGGATAGGGTGTTTCACTGAATTATTTTCATTTTTTAGATATACCATTGTTGAATTTAGTTGGGCAACCATGGAGCATGACATGAATCCTGTACAGTGCCCTTTTGGTGGTTTTATGTTTTTAAAAAATTGCTGTTTTTTTGTATTTGTGTAAAATGTGGGTAGTTTTTCTATAATTCAAAAAACATGGCAGCAGTCAGAGGGGTTTTCTACAACTTAGTTTTTTTTTAGTTAACTTGGACTTAGAAAATTTTTGTGGGACATTCCACTGATGGAATAAAAAACAATATTTATTTAGACAATGATAATTATGGTTAATTGAATTGAAATAACTTATTATCTCAATTTACTCCAGTGATATTTCTTGTCAAAGTTGAATGTGGGTCTCTGGTGGACTATTAAGAGCAAGTTTATTATAGAGAGAGAAGGGGAAATGTAAGTAGTCTTTATTTCTATGATTGATGGGTATGTTTTGATACTAAAAAATATGCTTAGGTCTGTTTTTTATTCGGTAATAGTATTTTTTACATAACCTATTTATCACTAGAAAACTATTAAAAGAATACTAAGAAAATTTGTGTTTGTTATAATGAATAAGAAAGAAGTGGTATCTTCAAAAGAACTGGGCACATTGCTGCATTTTAAAGATTTCATTTTTCATATTAAAGAGGTTAAGTAGCACAAGGTGGCAAAATGGTCCCTGTCTATTCAAATACATAAAGTAGTAATGGGGTGGTTGTGAATCTGGAAAGTGCAAATCCAGAAAAATGTCAACTAATTGAGTTAGAAAGCTGATTTGATTGCTATTCTAATTAATGTAGACAATCGTGAGAATGTTTGGTGTTATTTTTAAATCATAAATTTTATATGAAGCTACAGTCAGAAGTGTATTACAAAATATATACCAAAAACCGATCTTCAAAACTTTTTGTCATCTATTTCAGACCACTCACTTTTAAACTTTGGTAACATCTTTTTTAGAATCTATGCTATCACTGATTTTGTTTGTAATTTAAATTGCTTATTTTTTTTCTTAGCAACTTCATTCTCTGACAATGAGTGAAACTCAACTCAAGAAACCTGGCCGTATGTATGTGAAAGCTGTGTTCACAGGCTATAAGCGTGGCTTGAGAAACCAGCATGAGAACACGGCATTGCTACGTCTTGATGGGGTCACCCAGCGAGAGGAGTGCGATTTCTATGTTGGCAAGAAATGCTGCTATGTCTATAAGGGAAAGAAGTAAGTGTCTGTTCAGAGATTTTGGTTATTAGGAGACTGTTGTCCATTTTCTCCACTGTTCCCTATTACGTGCCAATTCCTTAAGATCCTTACAAGATCTGGTTTTCCTTAGCTTCATTTTCCTAGAAGTCTGTCTTCAATGACTGTTTTTCAGTCGGCTATCTCTTCTTAATATGCGAACTATTCTATTTTTCTTGCATTTAGTAAATGTATTTAGTAGATTCCTTCTTCCGTTACTATCAGTTTTCATTTGTCTTGCCCTGAGATTTTCTGCATTCTCCATATCCACATGTCAAATACTTTGATTTTCTTATTGTTTTTGCGTAGTGTCAAAAAGTTTTGTATTTTTTCCTAAACTTTGTAATAATTTTGGACCTATGATGCTAATATTCATGGCATTTATTCAAGATTGGGCATCTATTAATTTTGATGTGACACTTATTCATGGTGGGGCGGTTATTCAAGTAAATGCGGTAGTTGTAATGTTGTTTCATCAGTTATGCTGTTGAGATAATCCTTGAATTAAATTAAATTGCAGTTAGCTATGGTTTTCTGTTGGTGTGGCCCTAGTTAGATAACAGAGGTATTTATTTCAGTGTATTTTAGAGCTACAAAGTCTAAAAATATAGATATGTTGTTTATTGATGATATGTTTTAGGTACTACTTCAAGCAGCTTAATATTGAACCACAATTATTAATCTTTTAATTTTATCGCCTTTTGTTGGCTCTCAATAATCTTAATCAGAATTTATTTCATGTAATGAAGAGCCTCAAGACCTAAAACCATAGCATAATCATGATTTAGACTAGTTTAATTCATTTTAACTATTTTGACATTTGTGGGCCTTTTGGCCAATTTGATTTCATTGTTTTTCTTTTTATTCTTTTTTTAAACTAAATATGGCTTCAAATCTTTAGAAGCCATTGACTTTTCCATAAAATTATCTTCCATCCTAGATTTTTAGCAACATCTGCATTTTATAGCTTTAGTGATATATCTAATGAACCATACATCGTATCAATGTAATTTTTATTGCAATCAGCATCGAATTTTATTCTCTTCCATTATGCCGAATTTCAGTTTACTACGAACAAATAGTATTCGTTTCTAGGCGGTTGCTAGTGTGTATCAACAAAACCAGAGCGGATTTTATAGTACATCAAATTATTAAAGTTTAGAGACCGTTTTCGGTGGTGCTGAAAGAAAGAAAACCCATTTTTGAGTGGCCAACTGAACCGATTTTTATCAAATTGGCACACGTCAAACATATGAAGGCTTATTTAAATTGTTTGCACTATAAATGTCCAAAAGGTTACCTCTTTTTAGAAGACTCTGGCAACATTGCACCAGAATTGTGGGGGGGGTAATTTTGAAACTTTCCCATTACTGATTTCAGCGGTTTTATATGTTTTACACTTTAATATTCGGTTTTTTAACATCTTCCAGCGACAACTTCTCTGTCTATGACCTAAAATCCAAGAACCTGAAAGTATGGTATAAGAAGCTTGATAAAAATTCCCCTTGGTTAACTCAGACAAATAAGATTCAAACGACATATTTAAAAAGTCTTCCGGCGACGGTTTTCTATCTGTGGCACAACATCCAATATGGCAGCCAATGCCATTTAAAAACCCGAGGCTAATGGTCTAAATGCAGGATAAGTGCATCTCATGATATTTCTATGTTTATGTGTTTTCTTTCTTTCACGAATATCGAATTAACATTAAAGATATAACATTACAACTCAGCTTCGGTGCAGGATTTCAGTCATCTAGACTTGTTAGCTGTTGTTGTTGTTGTCTCTCCATTTTTGGTGTAGGATGTGTTGTTTAATGCCTATTTTGGGAGTCTGTGAAATTGTTTGTTTCAATGGTTTTGTGATTTGTGTGGCCATGCCAATTTGGCTATCAGTATACCCCCCTGGCCTTAGAAATTCCAGATTCATCAAAGAGTGCATGCCGTATCACATTATTCGGTTTAGTACAATAACCAAAGAATGCACTGAACTTCTTCCTCTCTTGAATCCTTGTTGTGCTGATCTATTAATTCTTGAAGAAATTTGATAACAGAGCGTGCTTGCATCACAGTCACAGCCATCGTAATTTCCTGTTTATGTAGCTATCTTATCCATAGATATTTCATACATTAAAAGATTAAAATCATATTAATAGATTTTCATGGCTAGTCCGATTTTTGAAAATATTTATTTTTGTGCCCATGGTGCAACTTGAGCCATTTTTTATTCAAACATTACCAAGCCTTAGCACGGTTATTCTTTTCAATCTTTTAACAATTCCAAGGAACTGCTTGGTTGACTGATGGGAGTACATAGGTACTCCATTTCTGCTTCAAAAAATTTAATAATGGCTGGTTTGCCTATCACAATAATTTATTTCCAAAAGAATATTTTACAACAAAAAATGCATGATTTTCATTTATATGTTCTTTTAGGAGGAGCACTGGACCCAAGAATGCCCCGAAAACTCGCATTCGTATCATTTGGGGCAAGGTGACTCGACCCCATGGTCGCAGTGGAGCTGTACGTGCCCAGTTCAAAAAGAATCTCCCTGCCTGTGCCATGGGCAGGAGGATAAGAGTCATGCTCTACCCATCCAGGGTCTAGACTTCATTCATTTTTGTACAGTTGTTGTAATGTGAAAATAAAATTATACCTTGGAAAATGCATTTAACTATTTTGCTTTCCGCCAATAATTTTATAGACAAAAATTTTAAAAAAATTTGGTATCTATATGATTTAAATCATTTCAGCAGAAAAGTTCAACAAGTGTCCCATGGGCAGATGGTCATATGGTAAATAAGCCGCATTTCTAAACACCCCAGTGTAGTGCTGCATTGTTTTACTATATGCATTTTGGATAAAATTTTGTAAACCAGTAAAATACGGTTAAAAGTTACATTCAGACAAGAACCTGTGGATTTTCAAGCTGAAAATGTTTTTTTAATTCTTTTTTAACGTAGGGGGGTGTCAAGTATGATTTTATATATTGTATTTATTTTTCTAGTATTAAAATGGACAATATCAACAGGTTAAAAGAGAAAGACTATTATATATCAAATATATTCCGCGTTATTTTCCATTTTGATCCATGTATATTGGGTAGTGCACGCCAATATTCGGGCGGATTTATTAGGCAGTCACCACTATATATACAGTATATTCAGTTTGTTCAATATATGTTGATACCAATAAGAATTTTAAAATAATACCTCATCAATTTATGATGATAGAAGACCAAAGTGGATTGACAAAAAGTAAACCAAAACAAGTTATTGGAGATAATTAATTTTCTATGATTGATTAAACGCATTATACTTTATTTCTATTGTCATTTTCTGAAACGATCACAGTAGCAGCATAAGTAAATTCTCCAAAAAAGTACGTTAGAATAGAATTGCCTAAAAAAATCATTAAATCAGGTATAAAAAGGCATCACTAATTAACAACAATAAATTGTGCTATATCGTTTTGGAGCAAATACATGTAGGTAGGTATAGGTTCAGGATTTCGTTGTATCAGCATCGCACCGGCCGTTTTTATGTTTTGTTTTTAGATTTTAACCCTACTACTGCGCACTATGTGACAGAGTGTCACAAGGTAGGGAATTTTCGCTGCTGTGTGTATATTTTTGTGATGAGATTAATCAGACCACAGGAATTCGCTTACCTATAAATATGTTATAGAATGCTACAATATGATTCGTATTTATTATCGATTTGTCAATAATGTAAGCCAATCACAGCTACTCTCTAAAATTCGGTATACACCTTTGTGTTCAAGTCAGTTAGCGAGTTAGTTAGTTTGTCAGTTGCTAATTGTATGTTGTTTTTGTGTGCAACTATTTTGATTATATTGCTTTATATTCATTGGACATGTTGAAACGACCTAGGCGTGAAGCTGCACCTTCTAATGCTGTTCTGGTAGACAATCATCGCCATGTAATAGATGAAAATCCTGAATTTGATGCTGTAGACTCTGCCAGTGAAGAAGAGGATGCTGTGGAAGTACAAGATGATCCAGATAATGAGACAACAGATACCTCAAGTGACGATGAAAATGTGGCTGAGAACCAAGAATTTGTCGGACGTGATGGCACTACAAGATGGTCTAAAGAACCAGTACAGCAGTATGGCAGACGAAGGGCGCAGGACATTGTCAGAGAAGCAAGTATGGTAACGAATCAGTGTGATACTTCGTCGATTTTATCAACATTCCTTTCATTTCTTACACCTGACATGCAGAATCTGATTATTCATTACACAAATATGTATGCAACAAAATGGATAGCTGCAAATGAACCAAATGGAGGATGGTACAGTAACAGATGGAGAGATCTGAATCAAGTTGAATTACTGGGATTCATCGGATGTCTGACTTTTTGTGGGACATTACATGCTCGACACGAAGCCTTAGAAGAACTCTGGTCGCAGGATATTGGTCGTCCGTATCTATATGCAACCATGAGCCTAAAAAGGTTTCAAGCTATCCTGAAGTTCCTACGCTTTGACGATACAGATACCCGCTTACAACGACGAGAAGTTGACAAATTGGCTGCTATACGCGAATTATGGGACATGTTTCAGGTCCGGTGCCGTGTCTGCTACAAACCGGGCCCCTTCCTTACAATTGATGAACAATTGGTGGCTTTCCGAGGAAAATGCAGTTTTCGTGTCTACATGAAAAGTAAACCAGACAAATATGGTTTGAAAATATGGGTCATAGCGGACAGTGAATCAAATTATGCCTTGTTTTCTCAAGTTTATCTTGGAAAGGTTGGTGATCAAGCAGAAGTAGGACAAGGTCAGCGAGTTGTTGAAGAGCTTTCCCAACAGTATTATGAAAGTGGCAGAAATATAACCTGCGACAATTTTTTCACATCGATTCCACTTGCTCAGTCCTTACTTCAAAAAAATCTTACTTTGATTGGGACCATCAGAGCAAACAAGAAAGAACTACCTCCTCAATTTCAGAAGAGCAGAAACAGAGAAGAACACAGCTCTCTTTTTGGTTTCACCGAAAATATAACAATAGTGAGCTATGTCCCTAAGAAAAACCGAGTAGTGAATTTGTTATCCACACACCATCACACGAAGCAAATTTCTGACACAGATGTCAAGAAACCAGAAATCATAATGCTGTACAATGCCACAAAAGGTGCAGTGGATACTGTAGACCAATACGTACATACCTACAGTTGCTCACGTCAAACACGTCGTTGGCCCAACAAAATATTTTTCAATATGATTGATATTGCGTGCTTGAACAGCTACTTACTTTGGCAAATCAATCACCCAGAGTGGAATTCAACAAAGAACTATGGACGAAGACTCTACCTCATCGAACTCAGTAAGGCGATAATGATGCCCCAAATGATGGCAAGGTCAACCATTCCAACACTGCGTGTGAGTGTCCGAAAAGTGATGGAAAGCTGTGGTATAGCACCCGCACCCGTACCAGCACAACCAGCAGAAGGTCCTGCTCATGTGGGTAAATGCCATTTGTGTCCGAGAAGACGACAGACGCGAACAAAGTGTTCATCATGTAATCGCTGTGTTTGCCAGAATCATTCGCGAGCAAGGACAGTGTGTGACTCATGTGAGTGAACTCAATAAACTCTTTCTGTTCATATATTTATAGTCTTATTATGATACATATGTATATCCGTTCCCAGTTATTGTTTGCTTCAATATATTATGTTTTCAATTTCATTTTATTCCTCTTTTTATGATGTGTTACACAACGTCACATAGTGCACAGAAAGTGGTTGTCAAAATAGTGTGCAGTAGTAGGGTTAAAGATAACTTTACCTTTCAACTGAAGAGAAATAATGCCTATAAAAGTTTTTTGAAAATTATTTAAGATTTTTTTACTTGAATTTGTAAATATTGATGTAGAACTTTCTTTTGTAAGTAAATTTGTATATGGTAAAATGTTATTACAATGAGCAATTATCTAAATACAAAATTCCTGGATTAAAACTACTTAACTGCTTTTTATTTTAAAAAGTCATATATTTGTATTGTGTTCCATACATTATGGCCATGACTGTAGTTGTAAAATTTAATATTTATAATTTAGATCAACATTAGTGTCTGATTGGACCATAAATCATGTCCACATGGTAATGTCTAAACTTACAGATTGGTACATAGAAATATATTTTGGGAATTAATAACAATTTTGAATACAATAATAGGAGATTGGGTATATCCACCAGGGATTAAATATAATGGGGCATTGAAAATTATAGAAATCAACTTAAATTTTATTATAAAGAATAAAGTAAGATAATTTATTATTTTTTAATTGATGATGATAGAAATTTAGTGCATAAGTCATAAAAATAAGCCAAGATGAATTATGCAAAAGATCAATAATGTAATGTCCAGAAGTGTTCAAATTGCCCTGATGGTATATGATGCCTGTAAGTGTGTAATAGTCTTGATTAAATAGAATGTAATCATTGAGAGAAACAGGTCTCACAACCTGCTTATCTGAAACAAATAATTTGAAACAATGCATTTTGGAGTGAACATTTTGCCAGATTGCCAACAAGTGCAAGGATTGTTACAATGCTGTTCTTCAAATAAATTGGAATATTCCATGATGCTTCAATTTGAATATTGAAAACTAATTTACAACAGGTGCATTCAATTGTGTTAGTAAAAACCTATTGAAATAATTCAAAAGTAAATGTACTAAAATGATTAAGAATCCCAACATCTTGGATATATTTTCACATGTTATTGATATCTTTACAGAATTGGTTATACAAAGGACCAGGATTAGCATTGTTAGTAGTGCCAAAGGTATAAAGTTCCTGAGAAAGAATATTTCTAACACATTGTATGGACAATAAAAGTTGTATGGCAACATTGAAAAAACAACTAATGTCTATTAGGAAGTTTGTATTGGTTGTGACATTAACAATGATGAAAATTTAGCTACTTCATTAGTTTTTTAATTGATTTGGCTAATTTTAACTGTAGGTATAGTACTGTCAAAATTTAAAATATAAGTTTTGTTAAAGAACTGACATTTTTATAGGTAGAAATTTCATTTATAATACTATTTTTATTGGTATCTCTCCTATGCACACACCTTCTTTACTCTGCATTTTGGGACTCTCTGCCTTATCCACACCTCACATCGACCATGATTTATTAATTGAATCAATAGGAGTGCTAGACATTGATGAAATGTCACCTGATTCTTCAAACAATAGTGCCATTTCCACAGTATGCTTGGTAAAGTACATGATTGCTGAATGACATTCCTCCAATAATACCCAACAATGCCATTGCAAGACCTACAACCAGTGGTGAAATTCCCTGTGCAGGCCCAAGATAATATCCTTAAGCCCATGACTTGCAATTATGTTAGTACTAAGTCAGCTAAGTCGATAACCCTCTATGGAGCCAAACTTTTTAGTTCAAAGCATCATAGCTAGGGATACCCCATCAGACAGAAAGGTATCACAAACATCTTGTCTCATAGTATCAACAACATGCTTCATGCAGGCATTATAGAACCCACTTCTACTAGAGGTCTGTTTTTATCTTATCCCTTTTTGGTACCTAAAAGTGATGGAGGCACTCAGCTTGTCATTGATTATGTATAGCCACCTTACAACCTCCATGCAGGTTCCATGCCTGCATCTCCCTGCCTATACCAAAATTTTAAAGGAGCATCCTATTCCCATTGATAATTTTATAGTTTGTATCAACCTGAAAGATGCTTTCTATACTGTGCCCTTGGCAACCCAATGTGAGCATCTCACTCATTTCAGATTTGGTAATAAATTCTTTGTTTTTAAGAGACTTCCCATGGGAATGTGCTGGCCCCAGCCCTGTTACATAACTTTTACTCAACTTCATATATACTTCTTCTACAGGTTGTTGGTTTCACATCAATGATTTATTATTATGGGGCTCTGACCCTTTAGCTTTACAATATATTGTTAACAATTTTATCATTTCCCTTGAGCTCATTGGCTTTTTAGTTAACAGAAAAAGTCCCAATTATCACTGACAAAGGTGATTCTGTATTGTGGGATCAAAATTGCTACCCATTCCCAGATCTTCATGATCAATGATAAGATTTTAAATACCATCCTTCTTTACTTAGATAACACTCACCTCCTCTCCTCACCAGAAACAGAAACTCAATGGTTACCTCTTTTACTTTACTTACATTTCCAGCCTCCCTAACATTTTCCTGGTTCGTGATCCCTCAGATAAGTTTAATGTTCATTTTTTACATCAGCACTTTGTGCAGTGGATTCCAAATACTCCTCCTTAATCACCAAATGCCAATGCCACAGGCACTAGGGCTGCTTGCTTCAATATTAAAACTGGCCATCTAGGAGTGTTCCAGCCAACAAACATTGGATCTGGTAGGAGCAGTTCTGGCCATCCTAGTTGCCTCTTATGGCAACCACATCTATCTTGACAATATTGGAGCCCTGGGGCATATTGATAAAGGTAAACACTTCCTTCTGGTCTTTTTCAAAGAGATGATATACTTGGCCCATACTAAGCACCTTTCCTTTTATTATGAAAATACCATTGATAACTTTGTGGATAAATTCACATGTATCAATCACTTTTGTAGGCCTTCTTTATTCTCAGATTTTATAAAACACCACTTGCATTATACACCAACAATTTGGCAAAATAAAACTCTGTCAGAACCAAACATTTGTCATAACTCTGTCACATTGTACTATATTGTGAAAGCAGCTGTGAAAAGCAGCCTGCTGTTATATATATTAATTTGGTATATTTAGTTCAGTGTACTGTATTTGCAGTTTACCTTCCCATATACCCACCCTTTTGCATATGGTACTTACAGATTGTTGTATGCCTGTACTATTTTTGTTATTGTTTTTAATCAAATAAAGATTTGATCCTGGGCAAATTCTCCATTGGAGGATGGGTGCTTGCAAAGGTTTTTCATAAGTGTGTCACAAGCAGGCTTACCTGGTATGTCATGTTTCACTGGTTGGATTAAAAGATGGGAATTGGACATTGTCCCAGTCAGAAATTCTCTATGCAATAAAAGTATCAGCCAGTGGTTTTTCCTACAGAAGTTGTTTAGGTTTAGCTGACCTTTTTCATTGTTTCCTGATAGTAATATGGGATAGGGATATGGAGTTAAGTGAGAGGAAATGTTCTTATTTGATTTCACAAAGCATTGGACCTTATTTTCATCAAGAAACAGTGCAGGCAGTAAAAAACTGGCACAATTCATGTGCTTGAATTTGACAAAAGCACTACAGCTAGTATTGAGAAGCAACTTGATGCTCATATCTGTTTCTGGAATCTTGGCAGTGGCAGTATTGAAGTTCATTTTTTCCATGGCTAATGTAAAGTCTGTGATCTGACTATGTTGATTTGCAAGGAATTCTGTTAGGTTTTTTCAACAGAGTCATTCTGCCCCAGCAAACTATTTTGCCTGCATGTCAATGAATTCTTTCACTTCCTGAGTCCCACAAGCAATACTTTTTAGTTTTCAGCAGTACTGATGGTTTAGTTTTCTATTTTTAAGTTGGTTTACTAAAAATACTTTCCTTTATTTCAGAGGATGCTTGAGGCTGCTCAATTAGCTTATCAAAGATATGTAGATGACTGTCACACAGAAGCAACAACATCAAGGAACTCAGTTGAATATCAGCCAAAAAACAAAGCATTACTGAACTTATAAAGGAAGAAGATGAAGACTTCCAGCTGAGATATTTTGTAAAGCATAATATTCATCACTACATGAACATCTGATATTAATTATGTTGTATTTGAACTATTGTTATTCTGCCTAAATTTGTTTTTACAAAATAGTGCTTCATTTGTTATACAAATTTCAGATTACTCAATGTCTACTACATGTGGTGCCTGGTAATCTCAAGAAAGCACTAGCCAAAGGGGGCATAACAAGCACAAAAGCATCACAAGAAGTAACAGAAGAAACTTGCTGATGTATTGCTGAAGAAGAAGGCAAGGCAACATTCCAATGAAGGAAAGTGAACTTCATTATAACAACTATTTACATATCATATGTTATTTTCCTTATGTGCATAGACTGCACATATCTGTATGTACAATTAGTTTGAACTTGAACACATTTACTATCCAACATTT
>JAUYWI010095887.1:0-11897 GCA_034780595.1 Parotoplana pacifica | reverse complement strand
AGCACTATCTATGTGGAATATACATGGGTTAATAATGTCCAGGCATTGCATTTTAATACATTGTCTAAGAGAATTTCAAAAATATGTAGGTGCTTATGATATTGTTTAAGTTTGCGTTTAGAGTGTGTATTGAGATGTTGGATTGTTTTTTTGTCGGGTGTAACGAGTGTTGTGGCAAATTTGGAGGATGTTGAGGTATTTATTTGTAACTTATGTAACTTTTGTACACATTGTCTATGTTATTTTTTACTTCTAAATGTAAATGTGTTATTATTTTTACAGATAGTTTTGTTTCAGTAAACTTGTCTTTCCAGTTGAGATTTCTTCATTTTTGATATCTTAAAATGAAAAATGTCTATAACATTGAAGATGACACTTTACAAAATTTTCATTTTTTAATATTACACAATTGATTCTGAGTAATGCTACAAATTATTGACTCAAAAAATATCTCCTTGTATGCATTTTTTAAACACTCTTAATATATAAACTGTTCATATATTTAAAACCTTTAGTTTCGATTTTGGTTTTAGTTCTGTAATTTTGGTAAAATGAGTATATTCAAAGGAAAATTTGATGCAAATAAGTTACGTACAAGTTTAAAAGTTTCCATAAATCGTTTGAAACTATTGGAAAAAAAGAAAACAGAAATGGCGCTTAAGGCAAGAAAAGAAATATCCGAATTTATAGCAGCTGGTAAGGAAGATAGAGCTCGTATTAGAGTTGAACATATTGTCAGAGAGGATTACTTGGTTGAAGCAATGGAGCTTGTAGAAATGTTTTGTGACTTACTTATTGCGAGAATGGGATTGATTACAAGTACAAAGTAAGTTTCCTTTTCTGATCCTTATCATAATAGGAATTCTGATTTGTCTACAAAATTATCTAGGTACCCAAAAAGCAAAATCATATACATTGTTTTTATCCTTAGGGAGGTTCCTATCCTTTAGGGCTTAGAAACATAGCTCTTTATATTATATAATTTTACATGTTTATAAGTTAGTATATTTTATTGGAATATTTTTGACAGAAACAGCTCAAATATCCCCATAATAACACCTCCCATAACCAACTTTTAATATAATTAATTCCTATTATAACTGGTATTGTCTTAATGTATAAGTCATTTTGTTTATAGTTAGTTATTTTTTTATTAATTCAATGGCTACAGTAAACATAAAATTAAAAATGTATGTCTTCAGTCCGACTTCAGCCAAAGCTGCTTATATTGGATAAGGAATACTTTTAATAGATTGGCTAGTGCTTTTAAATTTTGATCAATCAAATGCACATTTTGCAAGTTATAAAAAAATCAGTATATTATCAATAGGTATTATAGCCATTAAAAGCCACACAAATTGCAGTACTTAAAAAAATAGCTATTTGATTCTTTCAACAATTTTTTTAATACAAACAAAACCATCTACATCCTATTAGCCATTACCAACATCATTGACATTAACACCTTATGTTGCCAAAACCAATATTTTGAAGGCAGAACTATTTTGTACATTGCAAGTTGTTTTACCATACTGGTTGTAATAATTTATTGTTTTTACATACAGAAAATAATTTTATACAACCCACCAATTCATTAGACTGCCACCCTATCTAACTACATGTTAAGTAAGTGTTTTATGAAGATTGGAAGAAGTAGCCATTTCAAATAATGGTTTTAAGAATATTCTAAAAGTGAAAGATTTGTGATAGACCCACTTCATTTTTTTCTTTTTCAAAGGTTTTTAACTTATTTTTTTCTTATTGATTTACTTTGAAGAAAAGGTTTTACAAAATTAAAAGGTCTACCAGAGAAAATGAAGTGAGTTTATCACAAATCTTTTACTTTTGAAATATTCTTCAATTCTTCAATATTCTTCAGATTTGAAATGGCTACTGCTTCAAAAAAAGTTTTAAAAAAAAGTTTCAAAAAAAGTCTTAATGTGACAATTTTCATCAAATACTTACTTAACATGCAGTTAGATAGGGGGACAGCATTATTAATTGGCAGAGCTATATAACAAATTATTAAATTAGTATTTCAAAGTATCTACTATTTATTTCTCTATATTTGAGCTCATGTTTCAATAATTTACCACATTATAATCAAAGTCTTATGGTAAAATGGAAGAAACATACCTAGCTGTTTTTTGGTATTGCAAAACCAGAGGCTAATGTACAAATTTCATATCCCATAAATTTAGAGAGACTTGTCAAAGAAAGGGAAATGTTCCTTGATGGCAGCAAAATAATGTTGGTTTCACCACAACAAAGCCAATGAGGTCAAGCATAAGAAGAGCAAGGATATGCTTGAGTTTTGTATGGTATTTATATATTTTATTATTGCAATATTAGATAAACATATGGCTAAATCACCAATTTCCATTGTTCATAACCATACAAGAGCAGTTGAAATTTTTTCAAAAAATCTACTCCAATTAGTGAGTAACAATTAGGAGAAGGACTATATAGAATTATTACTGAGTTTCAGTTAGCTGGAGAAAAAAAATCTCATTTGACAGACAAACCAAAAGACATACTGCATTTTGGTAGACTGATTACTAAATAATTTTGTAATTTGTCATGGGCAAACATCTGTGAAAATAAGATTTTCAACTAATTTAAGGAAATTTTTACTGACAACATATTGCTCAAATACTGATTTATGATCTCATTGTGATAAGATAACTAACCTTTTTTATTCTAAATTTATTGATTTATAAATGTGTATTTTGTCTATTTATTTAATTACTGATTTTTTGAGTTTCATAATGTAATTACATATCTAGGTATCATGTTATTCCACTTTCCTTTTCATGATGGACATTAATCAAACATTTCTTCAGTTAGCACTCATGTTGCTCATCTCAAAGTTATCAAGGCTGCAAAAGCAGCACTCCATATAGGTGCAAAGAAAGATATGTGAATAATTAAATCATTAGTTAGCCATTTCCATGAAACAGACAACTGTGCTCAAAATGCCAAAAACTCAGAGAAACCAGTACTATTTTTTCTAAATGTTTTGAGAAAGTAAACAAAGGTTTAAAATTGTTGGCAACCAAGGAGAAAGACCTCTCAATGTTGTAGTTTTATACTTACCCATATTTATCAAACTGATATACACTAACTATATTTCAATTTTTATCATGTTACTATAATTATGCTTGAAAAGTTTAGTATTATTTGTCCTAGACAAACAAATTTTGAAGATTTTGGTAAAATATCATCTTAGTAACACTAGGTAATTTCAGGCACTGCAAATTTCCAAAAGATTAAAAATTTTGGATGGATTTTTTTCATTTGTGAGATTGACAATTTGGCACTATTTTTATAATAAGGGGTATGGGGGTACATGGATGATATATGGGTTGTATAATGAGTCAGTTTTGGGGTTCCCCCAACATTTATAATATACTTTATTCATATTTCCAAAAATGTTTCTTCCCTCTGTTGTGATTCCTGAATATTTATAAAATTAATTCTTTTCAGACCTATTATCACAAAAAGGCTAATTTTCTATACATTTTCTATGTAAATATTTCAATGAACAGATGATTTTTAGTTTGAATTGTACATCATATAGAGTTAAATCAATTGAATACATACTATAATTATGTCATACTAAATTATGATTAACTTCATATAGGTTCTATGCCTGCTGAAGAACTAGGAAAACCAGGAATAAATTTTATATAAAAATTTGGCAATCTAGCTTTCCAATTACCATGCAAACTTACCAATGACTTTTGTGGTAAAGATTTATTGGTCAATAAAATGTTTATTGAAAACATTATGATGAAATTACATTTTTTGATTTATATCTAATTCAGGCCTTCTACATATCCTAAAAGTTCTAAACTGTTAATTTGATTAAATTTGTCCTTAAAATTATTATATTAAATCATACTTCATATTTAGTTGTGTTTGCCAACTAGTATAACTTATATTATATATTTATTTTAGATGTATAAATTTATTTATAGCAGGAATTCATTTTGAATCATAAGTATAAATTTATAACATTTATATACTTACTGCATGATGTAAGTCCATATCCTTTGTTTTTACACAGTGTCATGTCTAAATTTCTCAAAATCTGCCATATGTGAGAATGATAGAGTACCTATCAACCAAAGCATTTGAAGGAATCATCCTGGCTTATTTTGGATAGTCAGTGCAAATGGGACAATATTGTCATTGGTTTTTGTTTTGACAACAAGTGAACTTCATACTCATTTGCCACTTACTAGTAAACTCATCAAGGATGCTGCATATATTCATCTTGACAAACATCTTAAATCCTCATCACTAAATGCAGTCAGTTGGTGTAACACTTACTGTAGTTTGGCAGTTAAACCAAATATTTCCCAGGTGTTCAGTGTTGATACACAGTACTAAGTGAAGATGTTTGTGATTAGGTATGACAACAGTATCAAACTGAAACCATTCCAAATGAGTAGTGTGAACAAGATAACTCCACATACATAAACATGATAACTCTACATCAAGCATCATATTGGCAAATAGTTAGCCATTCATAGTAGGATATTGATTGGGATGTTAATTTTTCAACAGTTACTTTTTTAATGACTACTACAAATGGAAATATGAAATATCCACAACTGACTGCTATTATAAAATGGGTTTTATCACTCTCACAAGGTTTTTCAATGAATAAATGAATCTTGGAAGTTCATGGCAAAAGCCTTTAATAATACTGAATTTATTTCAACTTGAAGCAAATGGATTTCAATTACAGAAAAAACAACATATGAAATGAACAGTTGCAAAAAGCATTGTCATCAAAGCTCTTGGATGCTGTGAAAGTTGAAGAAGCAAGATCATAATTAGAAATAGGTATTGATATTGAACATTTCAATAGTAGTGTTAAATTGTGATCAACATACAGGGTGGCACAAAAGTCACTGAACCCAAGTAATTTAAAACCTAAGATTCCAAAAACTGTCACCAAACCCAAGTAATTTAAAACCTAAGATTCCAAAAAATGTTAATAACATTAATGTATTCATTCTAAAAGTATATACAAAAGTTTCAAACCTATAAAATGTTCAAACTGCTTACTACCTGTTTCAATGCATTTGAACATATGCTTTGGAATACTGTGAGTTACTTTCTTGCAGAGTTCTGGAGTAATGGTTTTGCAATCTTCAATTATTGTCTCCTGCAAATGTTGTATTGTGTGTGGCTTGTACTGATACACTTGGTTACACTGGTAGTATTTTTTTATAGCATACACTTCACTTACTTGCAGTCATTGTGGTTGATTTCATAGAATAAATTTATGTATTTATAGATTGATGAAATTTAAATCAATATATATAACTAAAAACTTTATAGAATTCATAGAAATAGATGACCATAAAAATATCATATCAAATATATTGTTTTGGTCCTGTGATTTTTGCACCACCCTGTATTTTAGATTTTGTAATCTAGTTTGCACTTTTGTTATAAAACACAGGAACCTAAAATTGTTGAATTTCATTTGTTTAAACCTACACTTTTATTTACATGCAATATTCTTCATTTTCCTGTAAGTACTTTTTATGAATGTCTGTTAAAATTTGAGGTAAATTAATGTCTCCTGTATTTAGTAACAGTTTTTGTTTTTGTTTACTCATTTATAGTACATAATGACTTTTAAATATTTTGAAACACTCCATTTTATGAATTATGTATATCTATTTCTTAAAATTATATAAATGTTAGAACAAATTTGCAAAATCAACAATTATGCATAATTGTTGCAGTTGGCCTTATTTACTTGTTTCAGTTCACTTTATACATAACATATATTCAACTAAAAATAACAAAATGGTTTTATGCTGCATCATATAATCCTAATCCTAAACCAAGATTAGTAGTCTTCTACACACACAATGTATATGTTAGAACAAATTTGCAAAATCAATGATTATGCATAATTGTTCTAATCACTGAACAATTATGCATAATTGTTGATTTTACAAATTTGTTCTAACATATATATTTGTCCTAAAATTCCATTATGCTATTGGTGATGCACATCCATATTTTTCTTTGAACTTTCCAAGTTTTAGATAATTTATCTGTTCAATAAGATTCAGATCTAAGGAATAAAGCACTTGTGTGACAAGTGTGATCACATTATTGTAAAAATGTGTCAGACTACATTATCAATGTGTGGATGTGTGGTATCATGCATTTAGTACAGATGCTCAGCTACAAAATCCTTGTTGAAAATGATTGAGGCAGCTGTATATGAAATGATGTACTATTCAGGGTAATTGCCAAACAAAATTAATTTATTTAGTTAGAGCCATGGATTAACTGCCATTAAATTAAAAAGCATATTTTTAAGGACAACATACATATTTAACATGCATTGTACACTCTTTGTACATCCATTGAAACACCCTTTATTGATAAATACTGTTTTTAATTATTTGTTCTCATTTTTGTCTGTATTTGTCTATTATTTATTTACATTCAATGACATGTAATTATTTAGTTTAATTATTATAATTAATAATGAGTAGGTGACAAACAAAACTTTAATTGGCCAGGACCTGCTTTGACAGTGTGAGTGCCTTTTAATAAGAAAACAGGCTTTGTGACATATTTCTTCTGAAAACCCTCTATTTTCACTTTTCTTATGCAACTATTGATTGTGAAATTTATTGTCTTTTATACTTTGATATGAAATATAGGATAAAAGTTTATATTGCACAGGCTGTGATTAGCTGATGAGGACTTACAAGGCTGAAACAGCTGTCCTGGGCTATCACTTGAAAGTAATATAAATAATTGGTATATTTTTATCAAAGATACCTGTTTTTATTCTTGCTCTTTGCATATTAATTGGCCAGGACCTGCGTTGACAGCATGAGTGCCATTTAATAAGAAAACAGGCTTTCAAACATATTTATTCTGAAAATATTCTATTTTTACTTTTCTTATACAACTATTGCATATTTTCTTGTCTTTTATACTTTGATATGAAATATATTAAATTTTTTATTGCTCATGCTGTGAGGCCTAACAAGGTCAAAACAGCTCTCCTGGGCTATCACTTATGAGTAATATAAAGAAGTAGTGTATACCTGCTTTTATGAGTAGGTGACAAACAAAACCTAAATTATTTGTCATTCTTTTTAGAATAAATTATAAATTTATGACATCTCATTAACACTTAAATTTTTAAGGGTTTAGTCACCCCCAATTCTATTTGGTAAATTCTCCTGCATTCAAGGGTTGGTCTTGGTAGGATCTCACTAAACAAAGTATCAAATTGGCTCTAAGCCCTTAATACATATTTAGTGTATACAATTAGTTCATTTTGTGATATTTGCTTAATGATGTACTATTTCTTTAAGTTTGGTTCCTCTATCAGTTTGTGGATGATAAGTGATAGTGCAAATTTTGTATTTTGAAGTCTTGAAATTACTGAGTATCAATGAAGTTACTATTGTTCAAAGTTTATATTTAGTACAGTCATTCTATTTGCTTTAGTTTTTTAATGGTTTTAATATCTCGTTAGTGTCCTTTAAAAATCCTTTTTAGGAAAAGTTTTGAAGATGACCCAAAAGTAGTCATTTCTTTCTTAATTCTTATTCCTTCAAAAATCCTATTTTTCATGCTTATCCAATTGCTCTATAATTCTGATGATGTTATAAGCATTTATAACAATTGGTGTGTTCTTATGTTCATGGGAAATAGGTTTTTGTATTTATATCTTGTTATTTATGTCAAAATAATATTGTTTATTACTTATTAGTAGTATATGGTTAACTATTTTTTTTATAGAAGTATATTTATGAAATAAATTTCATGTGAATGCAGGACCATACCATTTAAAAGATGCATATAACACCATCAGAAGTCAATACATTGGATGAACATGAAAATTATGATTTTCCAAGGAATAGGAAATTGACATAAGAATGACCACTTTTGGAAGATCATATGCAACTACTCTTTGTTACCAGTATGAGTATTGTATTCACTGGGTACAAAATTTCTTTATTTAATGGCCCTGCTATAGATAAAACAAATATTATATAACAAACACAATGAATTAATATTACAAATGAATATCTGAAGTGTTTCTTTAGCTATGATTTTTTGTTATGCTTCTTGTAATTTGTATCTAATGTGTATGTTTGTAGTGAATCCTACATTCAACAATGCAGCTATATGTTTAGGTAAAGGTTAGCTTCCTTATGAAATTTTGATAGGTCTACTTACTTTGCCATTTTCTAATTTGATTGACAAAATTGATTTTGCTAAATGAAATTACAAAATTACATTTACTGAATAGGTACTACTTGCTAGTTGTCTAAACCATATGTGGAGATTGAAAATATAATATTATTTGAAAAATATCATTATGGAGAACACAATTTCAGTCAAAGTGACTGAAAAAGGTTGGTGAAATCTGAAGAAGAGTCATTGTTTTTATTTCTATTTTGTTATGCAGTGTATTAGTTCATATTTCTAGTCCAGTGAATTATTAGTAGTGAGGCATCTTGGCATTGTGAAATGTGAGACAAATTACTTGATCTTTTCATAATATGGCTACTGAGGCTATGAGCCTCTGGTATTGTAGTTATAGCATAATGGTTTATATTATAATCATAGTTTGAATTTTAATTGTTTCAGGAGTATAGATGAGGGATTGGAAGAATCCATTGCTACTGTTTTATGGGCAGCACCAAGACTACAGGCTGATGTGATTGAAATGAAGACTGTCACTCAGCAGCTTACATTAAAATATGAAAAAGATTTTATAAATGCTTGTCAGATGAATCAACTGAATAATGTATCTGAAAAGGTTATGCATAAGATGAGTTTCAATGCCCCTCCTAAGCAACTTATTGAAAAGTACATGGTAAGAACTATTTGTTTTTTATATTTAATTTATTGTTGTTTTGATTGGCATATGGTTTTTAATTACACATTAGATATTGCAATAAGATAAGTGTTTTCAAATAGAATGACTGAGATGCCTACAAACCAATTACATTAAAAAAAATATTTTATGGTATCACAACAGAGGTTTTTAAAAATCAATAATTCTGAAGCAGCAGTGATTAAATATATAGATGTAGTCTTTTTGAATTTTGATTTTATTTCGGGTAATTTTTGTAAATGATATTCTTATGTTATGTTTGCTTTCTGTAAAATAGTTGTTATTGTTTCAGATTGAAATTGCCCGATCCTTTAACATTCCTTTTGAACCCAATCCAGATTTCCTTGTTGATGACAAATCAAACAATGATGATGATTTATTAGGTCCTCCTCCACCTGGATTTCCTGGATTTGGCGGTGGCGGCGGTGGATCTGGTGATTTAATGGGCTGGGGAAACCCTCCAAATTATAATCCGTATTTTTCCGGTGCCGATGGAAGTGGAAGAAGTAGCCCCTATCAGACTCTACCCAATAGTGTACCGTCTACAAATGCATCCTGGTCAAATCAGAGACCTGTTGATGCTAGCAGTCAGTTTGGAGCTACTGGTGGTAGTGGTGGTGGAAGTTTTCCTCAGAACAGTAATGTGATGAACACTGGCTTTCAGCATCCAAACAGTAATGTGATGAATACTGGCTTTCAGCATCCAATCGATAGTGGTATTTCTGAAGAGAAAGTGCCGTTAGATAATCCCAATGCTGTTCCTTCAGGCAGCAGTCAAGTCGGTGGTGAAACTGCTCCCTTTTCCAATTTAAATTTTGCTGATGGTTCAAATCTAGTAGGTCATACTGGTGAGTTTTATTTGGCCGCAGCTGCTATGTCGAAAAATTTAAATATTATGAAAATTTTTATTTGTATTGTGATTGAGAATTTAAAGATATCTCCGTAGTCGAGGGTAGATAGACAATTTTAAATAAAAAAAAAAACAGTGTAAAACTTTGATTGAAACATGGTTAATTCAGCAATGACAAGGTCTTCCGAAATTGATAGAAACGTGGACCACTTCTAAACGTCTATCGATTTTTGATAATTTCTTGAGGAGAAACTTCACAAATGCACTCTACATTTTTCTGATACTGAAATTGTGTTTATCTAGAAAATCAATATTGCAATCTAATATATTGCAAATCTAATTAGAATTTAGATTCTCTAAGTTTACTTCTTATATCATTTTATAATTATATTTGCTTAGTAATGTCAGTTATTAAATAATTTATACCTGCTTTATTTTTATTTTCTCAAATTGTTGACATCGACAGAATGGCCATCATGGTGCATCTAAGATTACTTTATATTGTTCATATATTGCTCTACTGTAGCTATATGCATTATTCATAGGCTTATTAATCAATCGTGTATTTAACGAATTGCTATTTTGGTCTGTTACATTTAAGTCATAAATTTAATGTTGTTAGCTACGAGTACATAGATTACAATGATAAAACCGCATGTCGATATAATTGCTCTCATGTATGCAAATTTGTACGCAAAATAATAATATTTTAACACGAGTTCAATTTCATTGTCTGTTGTTTCTATTTGCCATTATTTACAGGTGATGGCATGTTTTCCAGCCCTCCTCCGTCATATTATCCACAAACACCCGAATTGACGACTCGTCCAGGTCCAGGCGAGTTGTCCACTCGTCCTGGAGATTTTGGTGAAGCATCAGTTGTTCCTCCGCCTTTGCCTGCTCGACCACCATCGGGGCCCTTGCCTCCCATTGTGGGTTCTATTGACCAACCGTCAGATTCAGGGCTAGATTTTGACGATTTAACTAGACGATTTGAGATGTTGAAACAAAAGAAATAGAAGTCCTTTTGTAAAGCAAATCAGTTTTTTACCAAAGAATGGCAGGCTATATTCAATTTCTGATTTTTTTTATACTATGGCAACCATTCCTCATTCATCCTAATTAGTTTTCCATATGTGATGTACATATTTTGAGATGTAGTTGTGATTATTTCTATTTTTGAAGTGACATTTGGTATATTGTTGCCATATGTATACTCATCACTATCATTCAGATACGATTTAACTGTAAATTTATTTTGTTATTCTGTTAAGGTTAGTTTTACAAGTAAAATTGATTTAGTACCCTTGAATATTATACAAATGAGTACATAATGTTTTTATGAAACTTTGCGAAATTTATAACATATTTAAAATTGATTTATGGATTCATAGTATTAAGTAGATTGTTATTATTATAAGTTCTGTTTAATCCTGTTTTATAGTGATATCCAGATGTGGCATTATTTTATGGTAAAAACATATTTTTTCAAATAATTATTGATTTAAACAATTCTGGCATAATAAGCTAATAGCTAATCATTTTTACTGCAGAGTAACTAATTTCACGTTATTTATAGTTGATGCTGTTGAATCATTTATGACATACATAGAGTCAGAATGAAATGTTTTCTAATTTGAATTGACTTTCTTTTATAATTGAATTGACAGTGACTTTCTCATGTTATTATCTACAGTTGTATGTTATAATATTATTTTGAAATTTTATCCTTTTGTACCTGAAGGCTGTTCAGATTCCTCTAACTACTTACTGTATGTATTTTACCAATTGATTAATTCCTTTTTGATATTTTTTATCTTTCTATGACATAAATATGCTGATGATGTTTTAACTATTGCTGCCTAAATTATTATATGTATATCCAGTAAAACAGTTAATTGTTTAAGGTTTACTGTTTTCTGTGTATTTTCATTGTTACAATGTGTTTTATTTGTAAATGCTCTATTGTAATGCCAAATTATTTATTGATGAATGTCAACTTTATAGTATTATTGCTAGATAAAAAGTACATACAGTGCCATAAGTAAGGTTACACTTCAAGAAACAATATTAGCACAGATAAAATGAAAGTAATATCTGAAACTAACTTTTCAGATTAAATGTTCGAAATGTGAACCT
>JAUYWI010095876.1:0-11899 GCA_034780595.1 Parotoplana pacifica | reverse complement strand
ATCTTGTTCCAGGAAATAAATCAGAAAAATATTACCAAAATCGGTTTCTTTATTTTCAATTGGTTTATTTCGTGGAACAAAATTTTTATTTTTACATATTATCCACCGTAACCGTGCTTTAATTTTTACTTTTACAGTTATATTTCTAGAAGGCATTTTTACTTTTGAATAAATGGGGAGGGGGTCTAAAATCAGACTTGCCCCCCTTAAAAATTATAGCTGCTCAGGTGTGCCTCTGCCCCAAACTCCAAACTTATAACCACATCATCCGCGAACAAATTCACAAATAGCTAATGTTAACATGGATAATTTGGTCAACCTACCGGTGTGTGGGAGGGGCAAGAGTGGCATAAAGCATCCATCTCCAATGGATTCCGTCTCATTGTGGCATCGAGGGCAATGAAAGTGACAATAGACTCACTTGATTCAATCTGACCAAGATCCCAATTGATATCGTCAAATATGTCTACAGCCGCCATGCTAGGAACTCGTGGAAGACCCAATCGCAAACATTCGGACTGGTACAACAGAGTGACCAACCAGAAACCTATCCCAAAGACCTGTTTAATTCTCAAGATAGGGCCATCTCTCAAGGTCGTGTAAGCAAACTCACCACTACAAACAGTTTCCTTATCCTTAACAGCATTGGCAAGCTTGCGGCCACAATCCCAACTGCAACTTATGCAACTATAAAGACATTGAACGCCTACTGAACAAATGCGCTGAATAGAACCCCCATCGTATTGAGATCTTTGGTAAAATTTTCACTACCAACACCACCATTCAAGAAAAGTTGAAAATTTGGAGACAATGATTTAGGCTACCGAACGTCGGAGTTGTTACTCCATGGAAAGTACCTCTAGGCTACTTTTAACTCGTGGTCCGTTAACATCTGAAGAACAAGCAGACTACTATTTTACATTGCGTTTGCGAGATGCGCTACACGATCTTTGATTTCACAGTTGCATAAACACAAAAATGCTTTAAAATCAAGTTCAACTCACTATTATTGAGCTTCAAAACATTGAGCAAATTGAAACAAATTCTGTTGTTAACGGGCCGATTATTATCCGACACAAGATAGTTGAATGTGGAGGGAATACAAGTCTAAGTGATCACAAATATTCGTTTACTTTATGTATGGTATTTCCGTTTTAAAATATATTCAACTAGCCAACTAATTCAGATTTTGTTCTAAAACTTCTATATAGCATCGCAAAAAATCTATCTACTACTATACAAACCATGGTCCAACATATTGTTTTTATAGAGCCTTAAATAGAATTTAGCTTCAACTTTTATATAGCAAAAGAATTGCCAATAATCAGTCTATAGTATTCATTAGTCTATGGCCGTGACATTATTATACAATGATGATATTATTTAGCCAAACATTTTCAGTAGGTATTTATTTACAAACCATTGAACTTCAGGATTGAATTACTGTAAAAACTTACTTTTCAAAAATGAAGAAATTTGAACCAGATTGACTTACTTTAAAAAGACGCCATGTAACCTTGGGTCGGAAGAAAGTATGTACTTTGGAGAAATGGTGTTGAGTCATCTCCGTATTTAATTTTAGTCAACTTCAAAAATGTTTCTACTTTAATACTTACAGCGATTACCATCAAAGTTTTAAAACAGATCCATCTTTGATAAGTATGTTGCACATATGTAGTTAGGTATCTTTGGATCACAACATGGTATAAACCCGTTAGGTATGGATATTTTTCAGATTTCGCTACTAAAATAAATTTTAATATATGTAAATGCGTACAATGTCAATAAAGAATTTAGGTTGTGATATGACATTATCACCCCACTAACAAATGTAAAAATAGTTATAAAACTTAATAATTTATTAAATATTGGCATTAACTAACTAATAAAAGACGTAATTTCATTTTTTATTCATTGAACCTATTATGCCATACGCAACTCATAGTGTAATACCAACCATTAATTTTGGGAGTTCCTACATCTACATACCTATTACCTACTCATTTTATTAATGCATAAGTAACTAGGTACATATATCTCTTTTACGCTTTATCAAGATGCTATATTGCTATTGACAACGATTTATATAACCAATACATCCCTAAATTAAGACCCGTGATGGCTCTGGTATAAATTAACTACAATGAGATTTAAATTTGTAATAAAGTGCAATAATGGAAGCATCTAATTTTATATTTAAACTCTAGTATAGTAATGGTTTGGTGGCAATCTAAGAATATTATCTTGTAAAGTTATTTAAATTATGATACAATTATACAAATTAGTACAATTTGATCAAATGTATACTGACCTGAACTATTTTTTTATGTAGATCAATTTGTACGTTAGTTTTTCACAGTGTTTATTTTTGTAAAATAGTTTTTTTATAAATTTTATAAATAAAAAACAAATATATTTTCCTAATAAGTTTCTGATAATTGTTTTTTTTTGTTTGAGATATATACAGGTTGTTTCCTATGTTCCTACGCTTTGGAGTAAAAATTGAAAACTCCAAAAATATATAGATTCATCAAATATTTAATCAAATAACGAAACAACAGTTCAACTAATTATAGGGATCAACTTGGTGGCCATCATGTTGGATGCATAGATGCAGTCGCGGGAAAATGGTAGGTTTATTAATTGACGCCAATAGTTCTTTGGGAAAGCGATTGAACTTTGTGGTTGTTGCATTTTTCAACTCCGTTGCTATGTTACTTGTATGAGCGATTATTCCTGGATCTAATATACCCCCCAAAGTACATGTCGCATGACGTAAGTCTGGATTAAGTGGGGGGCCAGGGTTCCAGATTTTCTAACCCAACGATCTTGGAAAGTTTCAGTGAGGAAATTTCTTGTCTCATGGGATGTGTGCGCAGGCAGGCAGGAAATGAGATATGCAAGTAGAATACCTCTTTCTTCCGGAGCAGGGACGAAGTGTGTGCGAAGCATGTCATATTTTTCAGATGTTTTACTCAACTCGTAGGAACTTAGGAAACAACCTATAAATCAAATATAAACATGAAATTTAGTACCTAAGCACCATACAGAGTATTCTAAAAGTCAAAGGCTAAGAGATGCATCCAAAAAAGTTATAATTTGGGATAGCGACATGGTACATTTTTTATTGAATAGATTGCTTTAGACGTAGTCCTGCATTTAGGCACTACTGTCGCTTTCAAAAACCGTTCAGTGCCACATTTAGTACCATAAGTTCCATAGTTATAGGCTATTGCGCTTATTCTAGAAACAAAAGTGCATATTGTTTTATAGATTTCAATAAAATATTTCACTGGCACTGGCAGAAAGGATTTGAAGTAGGTACCTATTAATGGGAGTTATAACAAATATTGGTTTTTGAAAATCAGTAGTTTTGCATTAATATACAAAATTCATGTGCTATATGCCCATCATACACAATTTATACCTAGCAATCCATTAAATGTTGATATCAAAAATTATTATATAGAATTGTGCCAGCGGTTCTAGAACCATCAATTTTAATTAAAATTTCTACACCTAAAAAAGAATAATCTAGTATATTACATAAGCTAAAAATTATAGGGTAAGGCCTGTAAGCTCACCTGACATATTTAACCTCATGGTCACCATGGAGGGTAATTTCCCCCCTTAAAGATCATACTTTTCGTCCATCGATTGGGTTAAAATTTGGAAAAGGTTGGCGAGGAGAAAAGTTTTTTTCGAAAACATCGACAAAGGGTCGTCATCAGGCCCAACAAAAGGTTGCTCGATTGACTTCAAATTTGGTGTGTAGGTTCATTAGGACCTAAGTAATACAAATCCATAAAAATTGAAAAGTATTGATTATCAATTTTTTAGGCGAAAAAAATCTATATTTTTGGCCAAATCACGTAAATCGTTCAAAAACCAAACGAAACGTACTATCTTGTTCAAAATGGAGAATTAGACACGCATTTGACAAAATGACAATTTTACAAAGTGTCCTAATTTTTTAATTAATATTTTTCCTGGCATTTTTCGCAAAGCTTATAGTGAAGCATAATGGTCATAAATGATTTTGGATTTGAACCGTTAGAATATTTTGTCGCAAAATACAAATTCTCAAAATTCATTGGCTCTCAGGTTGGCTCCCTGCACAAAATCAATTGTTTTTTTAATGAATTTAATTAAACAGTGATGTAGGTATTTACAACATACCAACCAAATATTAATCAATTATATTAATATTTGGCTTCAGAATTGATTTCTTTGCAAAAAGTACATATTTCCCATTTTGGCCCAAATTCATATTTTCATAAGGCCGTCACGTGATCTTAGGGGGTTTGGGGCGGAAAAAAAAGTTTTTTACACTAAAATCTTCGAAAGAAAATTTCATCCAATTCGATTGAGTCGTTTTCGAGCAGTTTGGCAAATGGCAATATGTGTTTGGGAGGGTGGGTAATTTAACCTCTCCCCCACCCCGGTGAGCACGAACTACTTCGGTTATACGACTTCTCCTCGGCCACAAAATCAAGTCACATAACCGTGGAGGTCGCATATGCGAGGATAAAAACATTATAAATGTATATAAGAGAAACCAATTTGTATCAAGCAATAATGCACAAAATTGTAATTACGTCGAAACATTGTCTATTTCTTTGCTATCTAATCTCACACGTCAGTCGTATAGGGCGGACACAGTTAAGACAAAATGCCAAATAAGCAGGGTCGGAAGTCGATACCTCAGTTAAAATAATATATATTAGGCAGATAGGATATTTGATTTTTGCCAACACTTTCAGGTCGCATAAGTGTGAAAGTCGCATATTAGAGGGTCGAAACAGCGAGGTCCTACTGTAATTAATTTTAGCTGAATTACGTCTTCTTTTTAATTTTTAAGTTGTAACCTTTATGGTTTTCTAAAATAATTAATTTAGGCCGCCAATTCAAAACGTCTAGTAGTGTAGTGGGTTGAAAGTACTGAAAGCTCTGCCTATGGGCAATAGAGGTATGATTGAAGAGTTATTTTTTGCTTCTATTTTCCAAGCATACTTTAGTAGCAAACAGAGTGAAAATCGAATTTGTAATCTCTACAAGCTGCTACTATAGAAAAAAACGTTTTTGTAATTGACATTTAAATTGAGGTCTTATACTTGCTGATCGACTGCATCTGATTGAACTTAAAAAAGTTGTGAAGCACTAAAGTACCTTTCATTTTAAATTTTGTATCGAATAAAATTACATTATAGAGCTAGGATAATCTTTTGCAAAATGCCAATTGTACATATTAAAGTACATTGTTATATATGTACAGCCTCTTTATTCCAAATTTAAATATCCAATAATAGAGGTTGATTGACATTTAACCAAATAGATAACAATATTCTATCAAAAACTGAAACATGGTGCCTACCTTTATTATAGAAATTCTGGAGTTAATACAGTCATTATATACTTTTCTAATTATAAATTATTTCATGGAAATGTAATAAGCAACACCCGACCTCAAGGTAGACACACGTACGTCACACACGTCTAATATGATAGATATGGTTAGAATTATGCCTGTTAGGTAAGTAGGTACCTAGATTTATAGATTTAGCAAATTAAGCAAAAATATTTCATCAAGGTTAGCTGAACTATCTCCCTCTTAATTATAAGAGCAGTGAAGCTATTCAGTAGGTAAAAGCGTCAATAAGCTAATTTACTATTTGTAATAGCAAATTACAAGTAAAATTTAAAAGACAGAAATCTAAATAGCTTTTTGGTTTTAAAAAATAAATGGGTATTTGTTATCAATTATATTCATGTGATCGTATACATCCATGAAACTAAATTCATATATAGAACTATGTAGTGTACCCTTGTCTATTAGTTATCATACATGTCCTCTAAAAAGTTTTCCATATAAATTATTATTCAATTCACAAAATAAGCAACTGTATTTTTTAAATGGATTTTCTATTAAAAATAAATGCTTGTAATATATACAATAATATGATAGTGATAATACAGTAGCCTCACCAAAGATAATTATTTAAGTTGTGTCAAAATTAATTGCTGAACAATATGAAATAAAAATCAAAGAATTTTCTGGAAAAACGACTTTTTATAAAAAAAAAAGTATAAGAAAGCAGCTATTAGCCAGACGTTTATGTTCATGAGGACATCTTGCCACTGAGTCTTTACTTTTCACTAAAAGATATTTAGTTTAGTAGTAAAATAATAACATGGCAATTAAAATGTAACAATTTTAAACAAATTGGAATTCATTCGAAATCAGTTATATTGCAGAATTTGAGAGAATTGCAATTTCAGTAAACAATTAGGTTTGTAAATGGCCACCATGTAAAATTTGTAATTTCAATGAATATCATTTTATAAGAAAACTGGACACTAATTGCGCCTAATCGAAGAAATATCAAACATATCAAAGGAATGATAAAATTATTCATCACCTAATTTACAAGTATGATATGATACCTATTAGTTTTTAGCATTCTGAGATTTCTAATTTTCGTTTTTTATCGATACGCATACCAAAATTTAATAAGGATATCTTCTTCGTATTTTCATTGACTGAAAAAATTCAAATTTTTTAAAAACCATATGTTTTAAAAATAGAGTAGTAGGAGCTGCATACGATTAAGTATAAATCCCATTTTATACATCCAATTGGTTGGCATATTTTGACCTTCCTATACCCCCTCCTAGGAAGGACGGGAGACGAGATAAAAACTCTCAAGGCCAAAGAAGGATTATTTCTCAATATTCCGTCAAACAAAAAGGCTTTCTCGACAAGATAGAGAAATATCAGTCATTTGGAAAATCTGTTTTCAAAATATTTTATTACCTGAGGCCATTTTTCTTTTGTTAATTGGTATTTATATAGACAAAGCAAGGCTAATTACTTATCTCAAGTTCTACCTTTAAGAATTTATTAATTCAATGATTTCATATCTGACTCAACATCATGTGAATGAATAATGATCTAAATCAAAATTAGAATTTGAAAAAAATCCTGATCAATGTGAATTTATACAAGGACGTACCCACCTAGACCTAAAGGTATAGAACAAATGAAAACAAACATTATAATATGGTCATAATTGATTAATAAATCAGGGTATGTACGTAATTTAGAAATTGTCTTTCTATATCTACATAGACTCTGCGGAAATAGTCTAACCAGAACAAGATTACATATATCTTGTGTTTTAATTGGGTCAAGGCTCTCAATGGTATAGAAACCCCAAAAATTGAAGCTTTTAAAGTTGATCACTGGAACTACAAGTATAAAGTCGACCTTCGTGTAATGTATAAAATTGTTGCTGAGCTCGTGATAATGAATTCAGGGCATACTGACTCCCACTATGGCTATGATAAGATGGCAAAGTGTTGTGAAAGTTTGTATTATATTGAACCGAAGCGCCCATTGTACCAGCGGGGGAAGTGGAGGTCGAGCGCCCATAATAGTCACTATAATCTCTTCCAAGACCGGCCCTGGTCAGAATACCGACCTCGCCATCTGGGGACAATGGACGCTGATCACCGGTGCTGTACTGCGACTGGAAGAGACGGTTCTGATTTTGAAGATGCCGAGCATAGCGTGTGTGTTTTGCAGTCCAAGCAAGCGAGAGATTCGCTGACAGACATCCTATCAAAGGCACAATAAACACAATACTGAAAATATTTGAAAACAAGACCAGCGTTGATTTGGCTAACAGTGTGTGGAAAATGGTGGATGAGGTAACAAAATAACCATCACCTGGTCTCACTATTGAACGAATGGGATGTTGTTTGTAATAGTTGTATAATGCTATAACTTGTTTTAGTTCAATCTCCTCTGTGTAGAACGAAATGCATAATGAAAGAAGAGTCAACATGGAAAGTAGTACGGTTCCTGTTATTAGCTGTGCTCGACGGCGTTCACAGAAAAAACCTGTTACAACACCCATAATGCCTGTAACGATAGAGAAGATCCCAGAATGCAGTCCGCCACATAGCGGAATTAATCCTACTGGATTATCACTGAAGGCCGAATTCGATTCCACAGGATATTCTTCGTCATTTGGGAGTATTATTCCCATCAAAAACCCTAGCAACGCCGTACCTCCAGAAACAATGACCAGGGTAACGACAACGGGAATGGCCGCCATAACTCCTTCAAATTTTACTAAATGAATTGGGTTTGAGTTGCCAACTGTTTGCACCATTTCAAAGTCAAAACTGTCGAGAGCTCGAAATTTTAGTGTCATTACCACTGCCGAATAGATTGAAGTGAAGAATATGAAAACGCACACAGTGAGTCGAATAGTCTTTTCTAAAGCAATAATGTGATTAGCCCAATCGCCATGAAATACAGCAATGGCACCTGTCATAAGCGAACCAAATGTTGATACCACGGCAAATACTATGCCACTTAATAAACAGCCTCTATTCAAAGGCCGGTTCAAAGTGGAAATAATTCCAAGCAACGAGGTTAACAAACTAAGAATGGTACATATTAGTTGAATTAGAAACAGATAAAGAGGATGCGGTCCTGGACTTATTAGATAGGGAATTTCTTGTTGAAATTGTTGAAGTGTTTTCGAAGATTGCACTGTAGTAGGTTTTATCTTCAGTTTACTAGAAGCAAACAAAAACGACTTTAGTGAGGCATTGTAGACATTATCCAAGGGACGAATTGTAAAATAAATTAATAATAATGACGATGGTAATAAAATACAACTTGTCACAAGATCAAATGATTTTTTCCAACTTTTTGTCATCGTTTTAACCAATAATAAAAAATAATTAATAAAATCGTTCTATTTAGATCTCTCCATACGGCTAATAATTATGTTGCAGATCCAGTCCAAGTGAACAGAAATGTTGCGATTACACTGCCCAAAAAATAGTTAGTATGAAGTAATTACTATCAAGTGGTAGATATATAATCTGTCTCAGTCAGATATGATCCATTATTGGCGATCCTGGTTTTATAACCGCAGCTTTTGCTATCGTAAAATATATGTAACATTTATTGAGATAGGTTAGCCTTATATACTGGCACAGAATAAACATACAAACGTCAAGTGTGTAATATGCATATTGTCAATAATTGAATGGAATCATTTTACTATAAAACTTGGTTGAACGGCACAAGTAGATAAGAATTAACGGGAGGAAATCTTCAACTAAAACAAATTTCTGTAATAGCTCAGTTTGTATTTTTTTTTACTAAAATTGCTAGTTAGAAGCTTTATTGAAATGTATTATTTGACGCAACTTCTATACATATTTTATAGCCATTCGTAGATTTTTGTAGGTTATTTCCCAACAACTGTTCCTCCAAAGTTGCCTGGTAAATACAGAAGAAGCACTGCTAAACCGACACTTGACATATGTGGATTCTTTTTCTGTAAAAACACTGTTTCCTAAACAGAAGTACGTATACATATAATTTGTAATGTACCATAATAAGATGTGTTAATACTCGAAATTAAAACATTAAACTGCTGCTGTGGAGATTAAAGAAACAGATATCATGCACACCAAGTTTAAAAAAGTCGATTAGAAACTTAGTACTGTGCATATATATACGTAGGTAATGTCCAACTACTTCATTTGCACAGAATAATACCTAATAACAACGTCGATCAAAGGTGAATTTAAAATTTGCACAACCCTATTTTACATGTTGATCAGATTCTAATCTTTTGTCATTAAGTAAACCTGCATTAAATAAAACTAGCTAATCCAGCATTCATAAAACTTCGACCTTTATAGTGCATATAGATCAACAGTTTGTAATAATTATAAGCCACAACAATATGCATAGAAGTTGACCACTCGTCCCACTGCTGATAATAATATTGTACATAATATGTTGTAGAGAATCTTTAGGCACATATATTATGAAAAACAATTAAATTAATGTTTTCGTAAGTAAAACAAACTTATTACATAAATAGAAAGATTGTTATTTATACACATCCCTATTGCTTAATTTTAACAATGTGCATTTTTAGTATTTTCGACGAACATAGTGGATCAGAATAACTAGTTTATAACAGTTCCAATATTAGATCCATAATATAGAGCACCAAATGCGCTTTAGGTGGTAGTAATTATATTTATGTCCGGTTTTTAGAAACATGGTGTTATGATCAATATGTCAGTTTTATGCCTAGTGTTAAACATAAATCAATACCTGATTAATACACTCAGTGAAATACCTAAGTATTAGGATAAATACAAAATACCTACCAATTAGAGTTTCCAATGTATGTATATTCAACAGGATTAAAATAACAGCATTATGTACTAGTTTATCTAAGGTAAATTTAATACCTAGTTGTTTTAAAAGTTTAGAACATTTTAAAGTTGTTTTTTCCAAATATAAAAGACCAGAATACGATTGGGAAAAGTTGATTTATAATTGATATTCTAGTCTTCTAATTCATGAGAGAGAGGAGCACTAATAAGGGCAACGACTTTTAAGAGTTTAGCTGGCTGGTATATATATAGTCACTACTTTTGATTTTAAATTAGATAACATTTTCTCAAATTGTATATTCAAATTCATTTTTTCAAATTCAATTTATTTTCCGTATAAAATAAAAATAAAAGTACATATAATATTTACAAGTTTAAAAGAACTGTACGGCGGGTTCATAAAGGCACTTAAAAGTGATCGATATATAAACCCGATATAATGATACTAATTGGTACATAAGAGTGATATTAGAATGAAACCTAAAATTTCCTTAAAGGAAATGTGAATAAAAAGTAAACTACTAAAAATAAATATGAATGATCTAAAATGTAGGCACATAGTAATAAAATTAAATGATAAAATGTATATATATAAAGTAACGGTTAGTATAAAATGTATAAAATATTGGTAGGAAAATTACAAAATACATCTAAAGTATAGAAAACAAATTAAGATATTAAGAATAAATAAATAAAACAAATAAGTCTACATACCTAAGTACATTGAATGTTGAAGGATCAACATACTTATATCTTTTTTTTAAATAATATATGTAGTTTAATAGTTAACAATAGTTACGTAATCCTTAGTCGCCAGCTAGTACGTGTATTATAAGTATGAACAACCCAGAAAAGTATAGGTTCCATTACAGGACACCGGTCATTTGAGCCTTCAATATCTGCAAGATTATTACCAGAAATAGGGATGACATTTTAGCTTACTTCTAGATTGACGCTTTGGACGATAAAAAGATTTTTGACTGAGGAGGTAGTTGAAGTTTATTGTTGTATTTTTTCCGAGACGAATGGGTTCTTATTTGGTATCAATTTCAGCCTGAAAATAAATAAAATATAATTTTCCTCCATATTTATAAACGATTTGGTGTTCTCAATAAATTAATGGGATATTATGGACTATTCTATTTTATTGATATAAATATAGATGGCACTCCAATTTATCAGTCGAGTGCAGGTACCGTTTGCATTTAATAGAGTTAAGTACTTGAAGTAATATTAGCAAAATTGTTTGATACTTTTCTCTTTTAAAAAATATAAATGTTATATTTTAATAATAAAATTATAATGTTTGTTAATTTGCAATATTAATTAAAAGTTGATACATGATCCTGATATAAACCACAAAGTAAAACGAAAAACTATAGGATTAGAATGAAAATTTGAAATCATAGATTAAAATTTATTTATTTGTAATAATATACAAAAGGGTTAATACAAGTATGTATGCGTACACTTACGTATAACCGAAAAGATATAACATATTCAAAAGGGTCAGATCATAGAGTAACAATACATAGAGTACCACCGAGTACCATAGACGTCGGTGTAGAGTACCCACTCCGTGTTTATTTTATAAATTTGCGTAGTGTCGCATAAAAGTAGTATACAATTTTAATTACAAAAATTCAAAAAGTTATGTAAATTTGTTTCTTTTGTTACC
>JAUYWI010095865.1:0-11899 GCA_034780595.1 Parotoplana pacifica | reverse complement strand
CGACCCCAAAATTAAGAACTGCGTTGTCCATTTCATCGGGCAAGATCATTCCTGTAGTCTGCATAGTAACTGAATCTTTTTTTCCATCTGACAATTCTTTCCATTCTTTGTGATACTTTACCTCATTTCCTTGATAATTGTTGTTCTCATTCGGATATCGTCGAAATTCCCAGAAATAATCCGACTGATTTCGGACCGATATTGGAGTGATGACAGCATCAAGCTTAACATAGCTCTCTGGTTGAGGATCATCAATTTGGTACATCAAATCATCACTATCTGTCAAATGTAAAACAGAACCAAAATGTTGAATTTTAACACATGCAAATACTAAAACAGTGATTGTAACACAAAGTTGACTCAAGTCCTTGTCAACCCACAAAAATGTTTTAAATTAGTTTAATAGAAATAATAAAAAACAGGTATATGTGTTTCCATAAACATATACTACTTATTTATATTACTCGTAAATAGTAGTCCAGAACAGCTGTTTTGGCCTCGTTGGGCCCTATCAGCTAGGCATAATAATTGCCTTAGTAATATACAATGTTTTTCTAAATCATATCAAAGCATAAAAGTAAACAAAATTACCAGTTTGCATAAAAAGAAAAAAAAAGTAGAATATGTTCAGAAGAAAAACATTGGAAGCCTGTTTTATATTAAAGTGCACTCACGCTGCCAAAGCAAGTTCTGGCCATTTAATGTGTTTAGGAGTAATAATAAAAAAACAGGTGTACCATGAAAATTTCCTGGCCGGATTTCAAATGTGAAAAAATTAAATTTTTAACGCATTAGCTAGACTCATTCTCTAACTTTAGATAAAAATATGACGCTTTTATTTAGTACACCAATAATATCATGATGGTATCATTGTTGTTGAATCAGAACCGATTACTGTCCTTTGAAATGGTACATTCATCGCCTTTGAAATGGTACATTCATTGCTTTTCTGCTAAATCTTTGGTTGGATTCCTCAGCACATTTGTTTCTTCTGCTTCTGAATATTGACATTATTCAGTTCCGCATATTTCTTACTAAAACATTCCGCTTTCTGGATGCCGTGAAGCACTTCGACCCAAGGTTACTGCAGCTCTTTGAAAGTAACAACATCAACATCGTTATGTAATTCGCTTCCTTTGTTGCAGAATTCCATTGCAAAGTATTGATACTTGTCCTAGACGAACTTCATTACCTTTTACATCACCACTTTTGGGTGCTCTCCTACAACTTCTTCTTCGCTGTTTTCTTGCCATTTTACATTCTTGACACTGCGACCACAGCTTCAAGAGCTATTAACAGATGATTTAAATATTTTCATTTGTAACACCAAATACTCCTCAAACAGAAGATTTTCTTGTTACAGAGACCACATTTGGTGTCTTGTTTGGTCTTGCTGTGTTTATTTTAATCACCCCTGTTATCGCTATTGACCTTGGTGGTGGGTATATATCTTCAGAGCCGGCCATCTCTCGGTTGGCGCATCTGGCTTTTCCTAATCAGTGCACAGCATTTGTGACATTGGATGCAATTTCTTTGTAACACCCGCCATTTGGATTGAATTCAGCCATCACGATCAGCTGGTCTGTAGTCTATCTCACCCAACAAAATCTGACCATGGAAGAGAGGTTCCGAAAGCTGACAGAATTCGTATACTGCAGCGCAGTGTCTAAACTCCTAAACGGCAAAATCGTTCTGGCTTATTGAAGACAGCTGATCAGTTGGTGAATCTTCAAAGTAGGTCATTATGGCAGCGATTAGGTGGTGGACCTTCAAAGTAGGTCACTATGACAGCTGATCAAGTTTTGGACCTTCAAAGTAGGTCATTATGGCAGTTGATCAAGTGGTGGACCTTCAAAGCAGGTCACCGTGACAGCTGATCAGGTGGTGGACCTTCAAAGTCGGTCACTATGGCAGCTGATCAGGTGGTGAACCTACATGTCTATGGTTCAAAGTTTCTAAATTGTTTGAAATTCTACTTTAAAAAATTCAACACTGACATGAAAATTGAACATATATCTGATTCATATTTGACTGAAATGTTAGAAACTGTTCATTATTGAACACATACGGTTTTTTTAATGATGATTTTTGTCAACCTGAAAGCCAAACAAAATTCGATAGTTTATTTTTGTGATAAAAAGGCTCCAACCGATAGATTGTCTCTAAATTGTAAAGGACACAAAATAGTTCCTTCAGTAACTGTTGACATTTCACCATAATAGGATGTTAGTTCACATTTTGGAGTCATTGTAGGGATTTTGACCAAAAGTATCGTGAATAGTTTTTTATACCAGGCTGATAAGAGATTTTGTCTTTCAATTTCTAAGATTTTGCACAATTAAAAGAAGATCAGCAATCTTGTTCATCAAATTTGATTATTCTACGGATTGCGGCCCGGCTACCAACCATATTCGACGAACGAATCATGTTCAGCTTCCATCCATGGAGATCCTTGGCCGCCTTCGCCAGTCTTTTCTCTTCCACCAGCTTCCAACTAAAACGATCTTGTGCCTCTTCGCCTGTGCAATCGCCAAGCCACTTAATCATGGAATCGAAGTACGTCTTTTTCAAAATATCTGCCCAGTATTAACACTATCAGTGTCCATCGAATATATTTGGCTTTTCAAGGCTTACAAATGGCTGATTTTGTGACTAGAGCTCGCCAAACTTTTCGTGGCTGAGCTGCTTCCGCCAGCAACATAATATATAATTTTGACTTGGTTGCTATGGAAATCAGAAAATAAGGACCATGAAAATTGATGCAGGAAAACACATGGGAACTATGTACTGAAAGTAAAAAAATATGTCACAAAGTTCATTTTTTAAATGAATTTTTATCGATTTTGTTTTGACAAGCTAACAGTCTCAAAATTAAACCATGTTGGAGGAGGGTATTGGGATCAACTGTACTGCGTGTTGGCCTTATTTCCCCGGGCACAAAATCCGACTTTTCAGAATAATTAAATTACTCTCACCTGTATTCTTGTATTGAAACTGAGCTAAAAGAGAGAAAATAAATAAAACAAAAGTCCAGATTTATATCACATAAAAAGTCCTCTGAAATATTCATATAAGACACTCATCTTTAACGAAAATAAAAACACGATAGGAAATGAAAATTGAAATTAATTAATGAAAACAAATTTAAGATTCGATTCCTGTTCTACTTGACATTTGGCCGCAACATTGTTTTATTAGACTGAAAATATGACCACTAAAGAATCGAAATGTGTGAGAGCTTGATTTCAGAAATCTAACTTTGCGATATGGAACGATTAGGGTGTTTAGAATTTAAGTTAAAAAAACTGCCAAAATATACAGGTCCGATTCTCTGCGAACTTCAAGCTATAAAAAGACCATCAGTATACCGTTAATCTAAAGAAGCTTTAAAAAGTCGATTAGCCAGTTTGGGTCTAGATGTTTTCTGAACCGGTGATTAAAATAAGTAAATAGACTACACTCTATGAGATGGCGATCTCAGATTTTTTATTTTGGATGCTTTTGTAGCACTCAAAAAAGTTACAAGGCACTTTTGTTCAGAATTAAAAACTGCAGCAAATAGCAAAACATTTTTCTTTGAAATGGGGTTGGGCTGTGTATGTCAGTAAAATTACATTTTTGACACAATATTATTGCCATTTTTACCAACTTAGGAGTCGCCATATGCTTAGGTTTTGCTTTTTGTTCTACTAATCTTTCTATTCACCCATTGGTTCGTATCGATCGTACTTATTCCACACTAGGTACTGTCCCTTTGTGTAAAATACTTACCTCTTATTAAATTTGAGCTATTTTGAGATAATTTCAGTTTAGATTATTGTAACCTTATCCCTATTTAGCTTCTGGACACCGTGCTATGTTTTCGATTCTCATTTCGCTAAATAAAAACATAATGTTTTTGCTGTTTTTATAATGTACTTGCCTGAGGATATGGTTTGAAATATATTGCAAGGTGAACTATTTATGCTTTTTTTCGGAATCGGAAGCTTTCAATTCGACTCATCTTAAGTCTATTTTCTATAAGAGATTTATTACTGATTGGATTTTTCTATTTTATTTCACATTTAAACTGACTTAACGCATTTGTGATTTACAGATTGTATCTTATAATTTCTGTTTAGTTTAAAACACAATCTCACGTTGACTTTAATTGTATCATAACTCCTATCATCCAACACCGACCTTATCTTCTGTTGTTTTCTCTCTAGCGAAATAGAGTTGTTTTAAAACCTATTTCGATCAAGCTGTGGATCTATTTTAATTAAGAGGGCTATTTCAAAAATAGTCTCCGAATAAATAAATATTCAGTCAACACATGACTGGCTTCTACCTTTTTGACTGTTTTAATTGCAATTGCAGTTCCTGTATTTGTTGTAAGTTTTTATTACATTGTTCTTTTTTGTTTTTAATTTTGACTCTGGTGTTTCACTTTCAATCTTACATTTCTTGTTCTTCATCTAACATGGTTCTCTCAGTGGTCGCTATATGTAGAGTTTCTATTGGTTTGCCATACACAAATTTTCTAACCCGTCATTCCATTAGCATATAACTTAATTGCAAAATTACCAATGCTTTTAATTTTTATTGTTTTGTATCTAGTATCTTGAGTTTTCTTGTTATCTGTTGAATTTTTAATTTTATTGTTTAATGACATTGAACTTTAACAACAAAGTTGCCTCCTGGTCGAAGCTTAATACAAATGTCAATTTAACCACAGGTCAGTGATAGTCTGTCCATCAAAGAGGAAATCAAACCTCACAGCTGAATAAAACTGAGCTAGTTAGGTTTGTCTGTGTGTGTAATTATCTTTCCATAATATATAACTTACCTAATCTCAATACAATTTTAAATCCTTTTGTTTTTGAATCAAGTCCAAATGCTGTGTATACGATTGTCCTATTTCCTGTTCCAATATAACGTTGACGCCCCTTCTTGTAATTGCAGGTATCTAAAACAATTCAATAAAATGTGCCAATTAATTGTTTCGTATTTAATGAATATTTAGGTCTCAGAAATTGAAATGTGGTAACGACAAATATTCACACAAGCGGATCGCTTTTATAAAAATATAACTCGTTTTCTGAATATCTTTGGTGTAAAACCGCTCTTAGCTCCTAGAAACTTCATTATACTAAATTGTCTAATAATATACCGATTTCGGAAGTGTTTTTAAGCCACTGAATTTAATTTTATATTAATGTATTTTGAAAGTAGCAGCTATACATATACATAGAGGGCGGCATTAGTTAATACACCAAACGTCTCTTCACAAATGCTTATGACCCTAAGCTGTTGAGACAAATCATACCGACTCTTCTAGGATGCCATTAACTGTCAACTGCTTTTTACAACATAACCTGACTTTATATTCAAATGTATCCAACTCATACTAGTACCGGAGCATCAATCCCCGGTATCCCCCGGCTTTCATTGTTCTCCATGTAATTCATCGCACAGGCCTGCGGATAATTGTCGCAAGTGTCTTTGTTGATGGCAACATTTTTTTGTTTCAGATGGGTGGAAGTTGTGGATGGCCGATAAGCAAAATTTGGCTCGTATGATGGATATAAGAAATGGCATACGGAACATCAAACTTACAAAACTGATATATCACGTGGCTGACAATAGGTTTCAAACTAGAGGAGGGGGAGGTATACGACGCCACTTAGCGCATATGAATCTCCAGTCCAACAGTGGCTACTAACCCCTATTAAGATGACATTTTGCAATGTGTGAAAAATATATATTTTTGGTAAACTTATAAATAAACCATTCAGAGGCAATTTTGGAAAAATCAATATTTACAGAGCTACCATGATATGGTAGACCTAAGAGATCAGCAACCATAAATACAAAGCATCAAATTATATAATACATTATTTCAAAAGCCTTCATAATTCTAAATTTGATTTCTGAACCGTTGATCAATTCATAACATCAATTTGCACGTATGACTAGTGGGCCTACAGAACAAATTTAAATTTAAAAAATTAAATGTTGGCCCTTTCATGACTTCATCTGCCCTTTCTCGGCAGCGTTTTCAAAACAATCGTTTACTTTAAAACTGTACAATGTTTATATGTACCAAATTTCGTCTCAATCGATTTAACGTAATCGGGTTATCAACGGAGTGTGTACACTCCCTTGGAATAACATTATTCCCGTGCACTGTTTTTTTTTTAATAGAAATGTTTTAGGGTAAACGATAATGGAGCTAAGCTAGTGCAGATAATGTTTCAGAGGGCCAACAATAACTGCAGTAATGCATAACCACATTTTTTAGAACATCGATATTTTTGGTAAAACTAAGAAAACTGACTATAAACTCTAAACCAAACATCACATTAGGCTTAAATTGGAGGTTTATAAATAATCCATTAGAAAATTGGTTGGTTCACATTAATAGACGCTGGTCTATGATATCTACCACAGCAGTTTATAATATACATTTTACTCGATTGTGAAGTTTAGCCTCAGAAATATTCGATATTCAACGCTTAACTGGGTCTAGAAACAAAATGTCGATGGAATATCTCATTTGGTTCAAACCCTAAATTTATTATCCAGATGCTATCGAAAACAAGGTTCCTATACAATTTGGGATTCCTTTAATTCCATTTCCTGAGATCTGAAAAACCCCATTTGGCGGCCTATCCAGAAAAATAAAATGATTTTTTAGATTATCTTTAATCTGTTTTGTTTGAATTTGGTTTCTATACTAGAAGTTTTGACTAATCCATTTAACGTGTTGGAATGGTCTGGTCCCAAATCAGTGGACCACAAAATTCATATTTGGATAAAAATATGATAATTCTAATTAGCACACAACTGATATTTTCTTTTGACACAGATACAGTAAATTAAAAAATAACATAGATACGTTAAATATTTGATTATTTTAATGTTTGAAAGTTAGTTATTCTTAGGTAGCAAGCATGTGCACATAAATCAATATATTCAAAATTATGTAATACATGTTATTGAATGAAGAAATAATCTTATAATTGTCAAATATGAACCACTTTTATAAAACAATAACTGCAGAATAACATGTATTAGGGTTACAATTTGGGCCTGGAGAATGTTAGTCATTGCAACAAACATGCCTATAATTTTTCTGGATCAATTTGTGTAATAAAATTTAAAGAAATGCTTTTGTTAAAATGTTGTTTTTACTCAATAATGCTGATTTTAAAAAGTGATTGGCTTTAAGGTTGCACAAAAACCCGCAATATATGTTGTACAATGAAGTAATTATTTGCCAAATATAAACCACTATTACGAAACAATAGCTACAAGAATTTATTTCTTTAAACTGTATTTTTTCAAATATTGACCAAATTTGGAGGGTTATTACGTGGACCTGGATTGATGATAATTTTATTCAAATTTTGTGAAAGAAATTAAAATGTCAGCTGACTCAGATGTATCATGTTTAAGCTAGAGCAAGGGGTGTTCACCCCTTTATCAGTGTAGGATTAATCAGAAACTAAAACAATAAAATCATAGAGTAAAGTAGTAAATATATAACAAAGAAATTGCTTGTACTTTTAAACTGTCACTTGAAAACAAAGAATCTAGTAAATTTAAGCTTTTTACTTGAATTGGACAAATGATAAATTTTCATTTTGTTGACGCTAATTAAAACTTACTAGAAAGTTCTACGACATCCTCTCCAGGCGTGTGTGAATTGACAGCTGTAATGGAAGAAATTGGTTATAACATCCAAGATCCTTTAAATAAATCCGATTTTAATTTGGCATAACTCCTTTCACAAAATATGTCAAAGTAGGTTGGCATAAATCGGTACACAAAGTATAATTGGTTTAAATAAATTGGAAAGTATCTAATTCACACAAGCAAAGTCATGGAATGTATTAGAGATAACAGATGTAAAATTATATAGAGTTCTTATATGCATATCTTTTGTTCAACATTAGAACCGCCAAAGACAGTCATTTTTGGCTTTGTTTAATATATTTTTTTATTCTGATAGCTAATTTAGGTAAATGTGTACATTGTTGCTAATAAAAAACGACACACATGCTAAACACATGGATAAATTGTCATTAGATAGTGTAGAGAATGTGATTACTTCATTGTATTTGCATAAATTAATTGTTTATTGATTAACTTCACAATCCCTCAATGCTACTATATGTTGCATAGTTAACTCTAAAGGAAACTATCAATGTACAACAACGGTTACCATTTTTAAAATCCCCACAAATGATCCCGAAAGAATGCAATGGATAAATAGTTTCTCCAAGAGGCAAACAGTTGATAAAAAACTACATTATCCAGAAAATTCTTTTGTTTGTGTTAAACACTGACCCGGACTCTTTTTCATTTCCTGGTGTTCATTTTGTGTGCCCTCCATTTCCTTGTAAGGAAAAAATCATTTTAATTCAAATGATATCATCAAATTCGAATACCTTGATCCATCTATCAGACAATCAAGGTGTGATTCAGACATATTGTATAAGCATTTTCATCAACCTTTTCTAGTGATCCGTGTATATAAACGACCATATATAACCAAAGTATATCAATTAAAATGGGAGTTCAATTCCGGTTTCAAAAAATTAACAAAATACGTTTCTATAAAATTAAATTTGGACTGTGTAAAATCGTGTAGTTTAGAAAAAGAATAACATTGCATTGGCAACAAACACTTTGTGCACAATATACTATTTCAAATTGCATAAACATTTTTCTATTAGTGGTTCATCCTTTGAAGTGACACCTATTTTTAAACTACACGATATTACACAATAAAAATTTAATTTTATAAAACAGTGTTTTTTTTGTTCATTTTTAATTGATTTACTTTTGTTTTATACGTTTATTGATAACGTTTCATATTTATGTATTGATAATTATATTTCCCAGAAATTTGTTTAGAATTTGAACCTTAACTATATAATATATCTATGATTTTATATTATATAAATCTTAGTTTTATATGAAATTGAAAATAAAAAGAGGAAATATATTCACTGTAGAAATATTGAAACTTTAAAATGTTTTATTGTTACTCGTATATTCACATGTATCGCTTTTTGTCAGTAAAGGTCCATTATTTAATGTACTATTTTTAGCACGACATTAAGCATTAAAACTAAACATAACGGCAAATTATCCATCAGCTCAGATCTTTCAACATAACGGTAACATGATGGACAGATAACGCCAGAGGTCCTGGTTTATAACGGCTTTTTGTCGATATTACCGCCATGTTCAATGTGAATTTTAACAAGACCAACATAACGGTTATACCGTCATGTTAGCATGATGTATTTTAGTATTGAACTTGACGGTTACATTATCTCAAAATGCCGTTATAAACCAGGAACTCTGACGTTATGCTTTTTTTAAAACTGATGGTTATTTTATTTAGTGTGTAGACTATAAATTATCAATCAATAAACATTTTAGAAATGTGGTCAAAACACATAATGCACTGTTTTGGAAGCTGAAAATACAAATGAAAATTAAAGAAATGTGAACTAACACCCAGACTGAAGTACGAACTACGGCAAAATGATTCAGGCACCAAGGATAAATATGCTTTAACGGTGAAGAATGGATTTGAATGTTTAAAAAATGAAGGTTTATCAAAATAGAATGTTTTAAAAGAAGCACGTGTAACACCGTGAACAGATTATGCTCAATAATACAAGGAACTTGATCGACTGATTAAGCACAAATGCAGAGAAGAAAAACAAACCTGGTTCAACGTGAAATGCACAGACATCCAAAAATGTGAAAATTAAATTCATCTTCATTTTGAAACACATTGTTAAAATTATTTGATTTTTAGTAGTTTTCAAGTTATGAGCTTTCAAAGTTGATAGTTTGTCTAATTATTATAAGTCTTTTTCTGAGAGAAATATTTTAATTTTATTTGCAACGGAATTTTTTCCGCCGATATCCGTACAGAAATCTAACAGTGAATTGATAAAATTACAACTTACTAAATAATTCAAGATTGTCCTGACATACAACAACAGAGGTAGATTGAGTAGTTGTATAATATTCAAAATCCAGATCCACAATATGAGCCTTAATTATATGACCAACTGGAACAATTAGTTCATAAGAACAAATCAATCCAAAATACTTAGAGTGTGGGTAATCTGGTGATGTTAGCAAATGCTCTGAATGGAGCTCGTTAAATGTAAATGTCTTGTCACATTTGATGCGTATAACATCTAAACACAAAAGTAAAGGATAAATTAAATAAATACAATAGGAGAAAGAACAGACAGATGCATAGACAGCAAAAAATTTATTAGAACATTTCTTTAAAAAATTAGTTGACTACTTTTGTATTACCTCCGCTCTAACATCTGGAGATTTTTATTTGAAGAACATTGTGGAGTTAATGCAGATGGTGAAAATGTTAGCTTTGAGCAGTCCCACTCTGAACACTCTTCTTTGCTGGTAAAAATATTGTATTTGTTCAGTCCGTTAATCAACCGGGTACTGATGTATCTAATTTAGGATGGACAAACCCCTCTATAAAAAAGAACTCGTTAAAGTTTTCTTGTGGCCAACGACAAATCGCTCAGTTTAGATTTTTACAAATCTAGAAGTAGATAGCAAAATCTTAACGAATCCAAGCATCTGACATGAAAACCACTCTACACAAACGTAGGTCAAAGGTTCGACTCTGTTAGCTTAAAATCACTCCATGATATACACAATTTAAGCTGTTTAACGACATAAATGATGCCTTAAAGCCACCAGGAACAGAGATGCTGTTGCCGAATGAAATAGCACATAGCCAGATCTTGCTTCCAATGAGGGGTGAAGCTCTAGATGGTTTTGTGTTCTCTAGCAAATACTCTAAGTTTTAGTTTGGAATAAATATGGTGACCTTTGTCATGATGCCAGAAATATCGACCAATTTTGAGTCTTTTGTTGCCGTTCTTATGGCAACTTAGAAGAAGTAATTTGATTTTGTCTGGTTTGGCATTAACAAAGAGAGCCGCGCCCTTGTTGATCAGAAAAACAAGGTAGACTTTACAAAAGAAATCACTCGCATTTGATTTAGTAAGACATCCAAACATAACACATACATACGAGTGGTTAACAACGGGCGAGTTTTCTTGCGTCCAGAAGGATGTCTCGTATGTGATGTCGCATGCATAGGCATTCGATCAGTAAATGGTAGGCATTTTGGACAACAACTGGAGGAGCGGGGTGTGTCATGGCGTGAGAAGGGCAACAACTGCACCAACCTCTTAAAAAGGATGGTCTTCAAAGAATATTTATGAATGGCTTTCTCAGATTCTCAGCTCATAAACAGAAATAACCTCTTTCACAAAAACAAGATTGCAATCAAAGAACAAAACACTTCAACTTGTCTTGAATGCTGTTTCAAAAACATTTTGGGATAAGAACGTCGCCTTAATCCCAGAATTAATGTGTTCAGCCAAGTCTTTCTCATCAATGCTTTGGCAAGATTATCTGTTAATTTAATTGATTTCCCATGACGTTGCAATAAGGAATCCACAAAAATAGACAAAGATGACATTTCAAGTAATGTTGTTTATTCTGCAATGTATACGCGACTGTCTTGAGAGTGTTCCATGAGATATTGCTGGACATCTTCAATGGAGACGGAAAAGGAGATTCAATATTCACAACGGTGGTGATATGTTTTTTAGCGCTTACACAATAGTAGATTCAATATTCACAAGACAGTCGTGTAGACATTGCAGTATACTCTTTCACTGTGAGTCATAAAAATTGATTAAAATAGGGTTATGATAGCTGCAGAGCTCTTGACCAATGTTCCATTACGCAAAAGAAATTAGGTTATTGCTAAACTAGAGCCTTGAATATAAGTCGGAACACATGAATTGAGGACTTCCATGTTACTGCTATCGAT
>JAUYWI010095864.1:0-23014 GCA_034780595.1 Parotoplana pacifica | reverse complement strand
AATTGAGAGAAAACAACAGAAGAAAAAGTATGTGATGGATGATAGGAATTTTGATGTAATAAAAGTCCAGAATAGGTCGGTTTAAAATAAGGTTTGGTATCAAAATAACCAGTATTTAAAAAATCAGGGCCTTTAAGTACTAATAGATCAAGAAAAGAAATATGTGAATCATGAATGTGATAAGTGATTTTAATATTTGAATTAACCGAATTTAAATGTGAAATAAAAAGGGTAAATTCCTCAAGAGAGTATGTCCATATGCCAAAGCCATCCCCCTTCTCCTCCCCCTCATCTTTGATGTTTTGTGAATGAGAATTTTACGATTTTTTATGATATTGACAAGAAAGTCTATGATGTACGTAGGTAGCTGCTAACAGATTTTCTACTTGGTAGGTTATGTACATTCAAACTTGAGCTATTCCAGATTATGCACAGGGGTCAGCCAACCCCCCAAATTGACTTAACAAATTTATCAAGAAAAAATTTCATTTATCGATTTCTATGGCAACAATATTTTAATTAAGTAAACGTCCAATATTTTTTCGGTATTTGCAATTTTGTTGAATGTTTTATTTTTTAGAAATTTGAAACCACAAACAGTTTAGGAATACAAGATATTACTGCTTTTGTGTGTCAGCAATTGTGGAGAGAGCATTATCAGTTAGGCTACTGAATTCAACAAAAACAAAATGTGTAAAATATTTTACGATAACAACGGATGTCTGACTATACAGGGAATATAAGATGGGGATCAACCATTTAACCCCATTTCGCGCACTGAAACAACTGGGTTAGATAACATCAATTCAATCTATTGTAATAAATGAAGTCTTAATGTTATGCATTTCCGAATGTGTAGGTATTAACCTGACATAAAAAATGAAATATGATGTACAATGTGACTATGCTCGTACACAGAGATATGTAAAAAAAGAGGACAAAAACTATTAATCTCATGATACACGGCAATCAGTTGATCAGAAGAAGTTGAACAATTTGGTTGTCGTAGTTTGATAGTCTTCTCTAAGTAATTAAAAAAAAGAATTCAGATCATTGTTTCTCTTCCTTATGAGCTTGAATAATTTATTAAAAATGCCAATATGGAAATCTAAATGAAATCAGAGCTGATCTTGTACCACCTTACCAGCCTGCTATGTATGTATTTGGCTGTGTTGAGAAAAGGGTATCATTTTGCACAAAATTAATTCAACCGATTTGGATTGGGAATTCAGTTCTTGTAATTTGGAATTTCAGTAAACTTCAGTATTCATTCTAATTGTTGTTTTTTGCTATTTTTATTTCTTCTGCTTGGTACAGAAAACTGGGAATAGTAGCCACTTGTTAAAATGTATTATGAAATAATACCATTGTTTAAAACAGAGTTCCATATTTTTATTTTATTGTACCTGGCACATCGGGGGTGGCATAAATAATGAGACTGCAAAGGCAGACATTTATTTTAATCTTTGCCAAAACAAAAATGAGATGTGGTGGAAAGGTTAAAAGGCAAAGGAAATAGGAAATGGCTACCAGCTGTACTAATACGGGTGAAAACAATCTGAAAAATGGAGTCGGGATTGTGCTGTGCCCAGGGATCAAACAGGCAATTGTACAAGTGAACAGAGTTTCAGATAGGCTGATATGGATAGAGATGGAGATGGAGAAGGGGATAGTGAATGTGGTTTGTGCAGTGGAGGAGCAGTTGGGGGTTGGAGGAGGCCTAAATGTTTCAAATTATGATAACATATTTTTAAATTCAAATTTTTAGACAAAGATAGCTTTGCGCAAATACTAAATCTATGTCTATGAAATGAACCACAGACATCCATTCTCACTATGTTATGTACCTACACTTATGGAAGTATGATTTAAATCCAAATTTAATCAAACATTTAATCAAACAAATTTTTAATCAAACATTTGTTTTCATATCAAGTTTGTTAAAATTGATTTGAGTGGTGTTTGAGACATTTAACTCACCTACACAGTGATTAAAATATTTATTTGGAGTGAATATTAATGTTTAGGTATTCCCAAATTTTCTGCTTTATAAAAATAAAATAGGTAAGATAATGAAATAGCAATTCCATAGTTCAAAAAGGACATGAAATTCTTTGGAAACTAATAATTATGCTATTTCATTATCTCTAATTAGCTTGGTTTAACATTGGTAAACATTAACAAATTATATCATTTTTCTGTCTGTCTGTCTACATATGTGGAGTCCTCGTTGCCAAGGGTAGCATGCACTATTAGCTTCCACATCGGTCGGTCCTGCGCTTGTCTCACCAGTTCTTCTGTGCACCTTGTTTTCCCCACTTTTTCACGTCGTCCCACCACATTCTTCTTGGTCTGCCTCTTCCTCTCTTTCCTTCTAGCTTTCTAAGCAATATTTCATTCTGAAGGCCGTTAGCTCTAATAATATGACCACAATATTGCATCTTTCTTTTCCGCATTTCTTGTAGCAGCTGCAGTCTGTGTCCTCCTCTTGTCCTATTACCTCCCTGTTGGATGTCCTAAAAATACATATCGAGAAGAGAACTATGTATTATCGATTTTTTTGGCCAAAACATGATATTTTGGGCTTAAATCACTTAATTGACTCTAAAATCCAAACGAAACATCAATTTTGCTGAAACCTGAGTTTTATCATCTAGAGGTTATCTAAAACAATGTAAATTTGAGGTTTATAGGCAGGGCAGGTCCACTAAAATCGAATTTTTAATAAAATGTTTTCTACGGCAATTTAATTATCCAAAATGGTTTATAATAGCTTACTTTTCTTTCTAAATCATTTTTAATGGTTTCTGATAGAAGTTTTTAATTCCCTTTTGGACACACTAGTCATGCCCAGGCCATAACTCAGTGAACCTCAATTTCAGACTTAGAATAAAGTTAGCGTATTTTCATGTGCCAAATTTGAAGATATTCCAATGAATTATTCTCAATTTACTAAATCATAATTTGGGCATAACAAATTCATAACCTTTTGGGGTGCTATGCCAAAAATATAAAAATTCAAAAGGTTTGGCTCCTTGGTTGTACCCTATGGACAACAATTGATATTTTTAAAACCCGGAATATAAATATGACACAATGAAGTGTTTGTTGTATATCTATACGTTCTATGTTCTTACTTTTAGTATGCTGATCGAACGTGGCCGCTCATTATTATTGGGTCATTGATGTTCATACCTGGGGCGTATCACACGCGGATTGCCTACTACGCCTACAAAGGATACGTTGGGTTCACATTTGATGACATTCCAGAATTTGACAAATGAAATAACTGACCCACTTTTTTAAATTTATTGCAAACTTACTACAATCTCCGTCGGCTCATTTTTATCGAACAAAAATATTTAGGTCTATGAGTGACTGTAAAAATATGCATAAAGCATTCTGTAATTTACACCATCATCAACCAATCCAGTCAGAAAGAGTCAGAAGATATTGTGCAAATGTCAAAAATGTATGTATACTTTCACATATCTTTGGAAGTATGACCTGAAACATTAAATAATATCTTATGCCGCTTAGAATAATATGAGAACTTGATATTATTTTTATTTTTTTGTTTTTAGGTATTCTACGTAGTACAAAGTAGAATCAAATTCTACATTATTTTTGTATGGAATACGTTATTAAAGAAAAAGAAAAACAGAAGCGATAATTTGAACAAAGGCGTGTTTTCCTTGGTTACTCAAAATAGTTCCAAAATTAGCTCACTAACGAGATTGAAATTTAATTATATTTGACTAAAAAGATTTTCTTCAAAATAATGCCTTTGTGTCTCCCTTTATGTACAATCGACGTTGAACGAACATTAATATTATAATATTTAAAGTATCCAGGATATTTCATAATTATAATGTAAATACATAGATCTCATCTATCTATTCTAGTTGATTTCGATATATTTTTTTAGGTTAATTTTTTAGTTGAATGTATTCTTAGGGCTAATCGGAACAAGCCGGTCTTTTAGTTTAATAAAATTCCTGGTACAATTCTTTAACTACCTACAAGATAGTTGTAAATAACGCAGCATATTTGAAGTCAGTGAATGTTTACTTTTACTCACACATAATTAGAATACAATCATTGATCTCTTCTAAGTTCTAATATTGATGACGGCATGCTCATTGCTGAGCTTCTGCCGACCTATTTGAAATGATCGGTCAAGCTTTGCGATCCTTCGTTGTAGAGTTGACTAAATTTTTTATCATTGTCAGTTGTTGAACGAATTTAGTTTACTGAATTGTGTTGCTATTTTGTCTCTGGAACGATACATGTTGCATGTGGCGAATATTAAGAAGCCAAACAAATTTTATTGGAAATGTCATTTTATTACTAGCAACAATCATTTTAGGATGCTCTTACCCATCCCCCTGAGGGAGTAACATCAGAAGAAACCGTTAAAAGCAGTTGCGAAAAGAAATCCTTGTGTGCCTTAAAGAGATGTAAAGAAGCTTTCGCTTAAGTAGATTTGTTGCCACTGTGAAATAGTAGTTACGAAACTTTTTAATAGGTAAATCAAGATTAGACAAAATGGGATGATAGCGATGTATTGTGTTACTTTACAAACACCCAATGCATATTTTGTTAGGGGTATTTTTCAGCGGCTGGTCTATGTAAAAATGTTATCACTGAAGGTTGATAAATTTAAAAACATGTACATATTTTTTAATCATTCCACTGTTCAGGCTTTTTATACATAACAAGATGGATATTTATTGTTAAGAAACTATTGCTGTAACGTTAATTCAATTCAGGTCTATGTATCTATGTATCTTGACTGGTTTTATTTTTTGTTTTCTGCAGTAAAGATTTATTCTACATTTTTTATTACATACTTAAGCCACTTCTATGCACCTATGTTTTGAATGTTTTGAATATTATTTTGAGAAATTCAAGAATATTGATATCGAATAAATTATCTAAGAAATAAATAACTGTTACTAAGAGTCGGATGTGTTGTCTAGCGTTTACTCCAATAAATATAAATATTCTTGTGATTTTAAAGAATCGCAATGTACAGATTTATTACTAAAATACTGACTGTCCACTAGAAAACCATAGTACGATTTTGATACTAACAAAGTCAAATCTTTTTCCATCATTGATCTCACTCTTAACGAAGTAAAATCTAAGAATTGTTGAACATAATAGTCTATTGGGTGGTCATGTAAATTGTCGTTATTCATGTTGTAGCTGTTGTATCAGTTTTTGGGAAATGCATTTTTGGTTAGAATATTTTTATTTCGCCTATTGCATTTTAAATTTTTCTTTGAATTCTGGAGTTCATCGTTTATCTTTTGGTCCCAAAATTCCGATAGAACAGTTTGCTATTTTAAAACAGAAAGCAACTGGACTAGGTGGGTAGGTTTAGCATTTTCTAATTCTTTTTGTGGTATTATATGACTAATTCTTATTGATAAATTTACTAGGCTTTGCTTAATCATAATATTGGCAAGTGATCAGGAAAGACTCGTTTATTAAGACGTACACTTTTAGTTTTCCTGAAATAAATAGATTCCATCAGTCCCAGTTCATCAGTGCCACTCTACCATTCTCTAAAATAAAATTAAAAAATTCGCTGTTAAATGCGGCAAACACTCATGTCTGGTAGTCTGGACCCGTTAGTAGGTCACCTCTTTATGATAACCAAATAATTGTCATTTACCGAGATTCTATTATAAAAATGTATGTCGATTTCTAAATGGCTTTGCACATATTATTTACATTTCAAATTGTACGAAAGTGGTAACATTGAATACAATTTCTGAAGTTGTGGTATAATGCAAGATCTCTTTTGATCTTAACACTCGCAAATGATTTTATATAATTTCTATTGCATGTCCATTGCCAACTTTTGGGCCAAATTATCTACAAAAGTGAATAATATAAAAGTACTTATCCAAATCGATTTAATTAACTTAAAATAAAAACATCAATAATATTTTTAAAACACCCATTTATGTAATGTATATTCGATTTGATTATTGCCTACAAATAGGCATTTCTTATTAAATACGACTTAATTGCATAGGTGTTAATCATATCAACTAATTAATTAATTTTCACACAGCAGTTTTATTTTTGCAACGATGGTGAAGTGAGACTGGTGGTGAAATGGCACTGATAGTGAAGTCAAAATGACGAAAATTGTTAAAATATCATAAAATGGTCATTTAGCATTATCATTATTTAAGTTTAAAAAAACATACAGTAGCGAGGGGAATTTACCTCCCCCTCCTCGCACTTTTTGACAAAAAAATATATAGCATAATATAAAAACCTATGGATAAATGTTCATTTTAGATGCCTTTAAATGCATTCTTGGTAACAAAATGTAGAAAAAAATCTACGCTACCAATTTTATAGGCTACGCTTCCGCCTTGACAAAAAGCTACATTCGCCCCAGAAATAAGCGTCTGTTTTTAATTAATCAATAAGTACCTATGTAATCTGAAGAAAGTGCTATGAATATTGTAAGAATACTCAACATGATAATTTTCTTTAATTAATCTGTGTTTGAATGCTATTGTTGACTAGACAGACGGTTGTTGACGATTAGGAATTTTGGTTGCCATTTCTCACTAGTCTATGAAGTTACATAACTAACGAATGATAAGCGAAGTGAGTCACCTATTTGTCACCTTGTTACCTCTTTTTAACCTCCCCAACATTATTTTATCTACCTACAAGTTCAGCAACATACTGTAGTCACTTTAGTCCAAAGACGTTATATAATTAGGCCTCTAATCAGTATAGTATAATTGAAATCTGTCACTTAGGTATGAGCGCCAATGTTTGAGTCATTTTAACTTTTGATTACACTCTCTTTTTGTGTTGTCATTATCCGAGGTTCGGTTACTGCCTGTTGTGCATAAAAATTGTAGTATTTTTTCAAATTATGAGTTACTATCTTATATTTGTTATATCTCAAATTCGATATTTATTTGGTAAATGAGTGAAATATGTAAAATTAGAAGAATCTGTGTAACAGCTAATTAATTCTTTGGAGATTCATGAAATTCTATTTTAATCATGGCATTGCAACAACTTTATCATTATATACTTAGAGATTCTTTATTTTTTTAAATACATAACAATATGGACTGTAATGGATTGATTTTGACTTGTGTTAACTTAATTTTTTGAAAATCCTTCTACCCCCTCCCCCCTTCTAAATGGATTGGGCTAAATAAGATGATTTTAAAAACTAGCATTTCACTACTTAAAGATGTTTTAAGTAATACCTTATTTGTTAAAATGCTTAAATGTTCTACGAAGTATTAAATCCTTCCTTTCAAAAAGTACTACATATCTAATATTTTTTTAATGCCTCATCTCTGGAGGAGAGACAAATTTTCAAATAATTTATATGAAATCTGGCATCAGTCAAGTGTTCCAATTTTATTAGTTGCATTCATTCCAAAACCACAAGAAATTATGTACATCAAGTTTGACCAGAAATCAATTTGATCACCTAGTTTTTGTTCGGCTGACTTTCTCGGTTACTCCTATTAAATTGATGTCAACTAGAAGTACATATTTATTGATTCTGCCTAATATAGAAATCTCTGGATTTATGTAAATAAGAAAAGTTGTCTGTTATTGCTATATCTGAATCTGTACAGCATATAGTTCAGTAGGTATGCACCTATTTAACTTTTTTTTCTGTACGTAAATAAATGTTGGTTGACTTTTGCTTAGCTCGAGATAGGAAGTGGGTAGGCTTTTTAGACAGATTTGATTTATTGAATCTCTGTTAATAGGATCGATACAGGAAAATTTACCTAAGCAATTTTAAAAAGAATACTTTATATGTAATTAGAGATTGTCTTGTATGCATGTCTGAGGCATATACTAACCATAATAAATTATTGGAACATTTTATGACAATTCCTAAACTGATAATTTTATTTTAATACATTATTAATTGTGGGTAAGTTGGTTAGAATCAAGTGTGTAGTATAAATAAGTTTTTTAAACAATACTTTTGTTTGGTTTTTAAAAAAGTTGACTCTAATTAGTAAAATAAAATTCGTATTCTATAATTTCAAATATATCTGTTCTGCTGAGACATCGTTAGGCTTAATTGGTTAAATGTACCTTCAATGATTAGATAAATTTTTAATTACTCTAGTTTTCGGATTTCTAGAGAATTTATAACAATCTTTCTATAGGTTCACTGTTTTTAATATCTAAATTGCTTTATTATGATGTTTATTTGTAAACTTAGAACAATAATTTTTATTTATTTCAAAAAGTCCGTCATGATAAATAATTGGAATTAAAAGCATTATCATTTTATGTAATCAACAGAACAAATTATGGTTCATATCAATTAAAGGCTGCCAGCTGATTTGCATAATTCTGTTTTTTTAATACTAGCTGCGTGCGGTTACTTAATTACATAGAGATATGTAGATAAACCTAGTTAGTACTTTGCGATCAGTCATTTTCTAATTGATAGGCACTCAGTACACCTATTATGCTTCTATTTCCAAAAAAATAATATACTGAACGAGGATTTCATCAAATTGTTGAACGCGTATACGTATTGCATTCTGTACAGATGCATATCAAGGCACTTTTACTGGCAGTATAATTTTTGTTTTCATTGTATAAATTGTTTCACATCTTGTCTAGACAGTGGTCCTCCATTTAGACATTTATAAAATGAACCTGGCATCGTGTACTTAAATATATGGCACCATCATAATGATGTGATCTTTTATTTATTATATATTTAAAAAAAACTATATTATGAAGTGAGTAGAAGGAAGAACATGTACAGTCCTGCCATCCACGAAGTCTGCCTCTTAGCTTTACTACAAATTGTGTAGTGTTGGGAAGGTGCAGTTATGGGGCAACCTTAGGAGAGTGGATAAACACTTACTAAATGGGGTGGTCACTTTTGCCAGGGATATATTAACTACATACTTAATATTTTCGATTGTAGAAATGTTAATTTATAAATTAAATCCAAACAGAATAAATAAAACATCAAGAATTTGTTTCTTTTTGAAAATTGCCATTTTTAAGTGGCGTGTTGTATATTGATTTATTCCAAAAATATATTTTGTTGGTGGATCTTTCCTATTTTATAACCCTATCCATCCACGGGAATTATGAAATCATAGTGTCCCCCAAAAAGCTTATGTAAAAAAACGCAAGCACTAACTCAATAGGAATCAAATTTCGAATTAATAAATGATGTGCAATCATATTTTGAAATGGAAACAAATGAGAATTTCTAAGCTTTTTATTATCGGTATCGCATAAATATGTATGTATGTAGTATGGTATGATTACAGCATTTTATTCATATTCATATGTTTTCTTGAAACAAACCACACCATTGCACCATGCCAGTAAACACAAATGTAAAATGCTTCCAATTATCTATACTAGAATACGTACACGCGTTAAACACGACAAAGGTTCAAACTGTACCTAATGTACTACAATCATGTTTAATAACTATGTAACAATCGTAATTGCAATCATCTATTACCTACATTTGTTTACCTACTTGGTAGTAAGTAGACTAAACGTTGGCGTTTGGTTGTCTCAGTTGCAGTCAGCTGTTTATCTTTACTCTTGTCTAGCCTGGTGATGTCACACCTTTAACTGGGGAAGAATCTTAACCAATAACAGGCTGTTTTTTTCTCTCGTTTATTCTAGTTGGTTCTAGTATATTGTTGAAGATTAACGCGTGTATTTTTGACCTTGACATATCTTATCAAATGAAATTGTGCACGTTCACAGTATTAATTATAGATATCAGAGACAGACAGAGTAAATCTATTTGGTTGTATTTTCTAGTGTGTATAATATTGTAAGAGTTGTTAATCGTTGTTATTTATTTTTTATCGACTGGATTTTCATTTTATTCATCTTTTATGTGTTTTTATCGTTTACCTGAAGTATGTTAGAGCATTTGCTGCATCCTTCAACAAACATGTTCAAACCAGCTTGTCCGCCTAATTTCAACAGCACCTCTTTTCTGGACAACACTTCAGAAATGCTTTTTAAAGCAATGCAGATGAGCACTAATAACACAAATTCCCTTTCTACATCCATAGCAGTCACTCATTTGTCGTCTTTTAGTAATACTATTGTCAATGGTCACGGGGATTCTCCTAGATTGAAAAGGAAATCCCAAACTATAAAGAATTCATCGTCCTTGCCGAACCTTCGATCATTAATTAATCTGAATAATATAGATGAAGAAGGAGCCAGTAGTGATAGTGAATTGGACAATCTTTCCAAGGAATCTTCATTCAGAATACGTAGCCACAATTCCATTATTCAGGTACCAAAACCAACCCCAGTAATAAATAGCGCTCATTTTGGGTCCAAAGTTGCTAGAAAGTCGGTTTGTTTTGCTGATGAGAAAGGCTTGAGATTGACTGAAGTCCGAGTGATGACTGAAAGTTCCGATACTCCACCCCTGTTAAAACTACGTAAGTTTTCTTCATAGATAATTTTTTTATAACGAAATGCCAAAACTCACCCTAAGGATAGTATCATTATTAATTTGGTAAACGTAGGCAAGAAACTGAATTTATGTTTGTATACATTTTCGTTATTAGACGTGGTCATTATACATTTGTACTGTATACGTTTTGACCTGCACCCATTTGGGAGACATTAGGGAAAGACTGTTTTGAGACAGGCTGTAATATAATTGACCTATTAAAAATTGGTACGTCTTGGAGAGATTCATCTAATTTTTTTGACAAAATCAAGCTTGTTAGAGTCGATGACGTTGTCAGTCCTGAAAATTGAAGTTTGTCCCATTGTTTTCAAATTTGATGTAGGTCCACTAAGAATGAAATAGGAAACGACATTTTATCTACAGAAACTTTGAAGCCTGAGTTAGTGAAGTGTCTATCCTTTGAAATTTGGGGAGGTCGCCATCCTTAAGACGCTTGAGAAGATCTGTATATAAATCCATAAAACTATTGATTATCAATTTTTGGCTAAACCAGTCGTGGTCTGTATTTTGTTGTTCAACTTTAAAACGTACAATTCATTAACTTTTTGTAGCTCATCCTTTTTGCATATTATATTGTATATGGTAGATAATGGGGTGGTTAGTGGCTACTGCTCTAGCAGCCAGGTAGAATTTTGGTTGAAAGAAATGATAATAAGGGGACAATGACGTTATTAGGTCCAACAATTAAAGTTTGTTCGAAACCTGGACGCCTCTTTTTCTATTTAAAGCTCTATGTTGAGAGCTGATCCGTAAATATACTTACAGAGTGGGCCAAAAGTCACGCAGTTTGGGCAAAAAGACAATATGTGATAACTAATGTATTCCAATCAAGTATATTTTTAGAACAATGGCGGTAGGTACATCTAAAAATCGAAACCAGTTAAAATTAAACGGGAAACTCCAAGAAAAGATTAATCAAATAATCGGTTACAAATTACAATACAGTGATGAAGCTAACTGTAGAGCAACGTGTAAGTCTTATCAATCAGCTGCTGATACCTTTAATGCAAATATACTTGATTGTAATACATTAGTTATCACAAATTGTCTTTTTGCCCATAGTACGTAACTTTTGGCCCACCCTGTCAGCCGCACCCTTAGATTTCCATATTTTTAGTTATTTTTAACAGTCACTGTGAGAAAAGTATACGTGCAACAAAGTTAAAAAATTTAAACAACTATCCAATGACCTACTGGAGTGTTGTGTGAAATTTTTTACTTATCGCACAGTGACTGTTAAAACTAACATTAAAAATATGAAATCTAAGGGTGCGGCAACACTTTTGCACGGGGCTGTATATTGAAGAAACTAAATTAAACTTTTAACCTTGACCCTATGTATATATAACAAAATTACTCGTGGATCCAATAGAATACTTGGAGATTGAATTTGTTCAACTGCAACTTCTTCAAGCACAACGGTGGCACTGTCATTGCTAATGGATGAACCAGCTTCCAATTCTTCTTCTACCTCCAATTCCACCTCTTCGTCACTTATTGTGATCGCCGACTGATCAGATTCTAAACTGGAATTTAGCTGCAGCGAAATCATATTGTTCTGAAAAGGTTTACAATAAGAGCAAATAAATTTCAAGCCCTTAATAACTGGGTCGAGGTAGAAAAATTAAGCATTATACTTACAATATTTTTTATAAAATAAAAAAGATGTTTTTAAGACAATAAGAGGTTGTATTTTTAGATAAAATTAAATGTTTTAACGAAGTCTTAAACAGCACAACTCTCTCACACGAAATGACTAAATTAATTAACATAGATTTGTAGATTTCCCTTATTATAGAAGAAAGAGTACACAAAATTTAAGCGGTAAGGATAATACACGGTATCTTATATTTTGTAATGTTGTGATATCCAGAAGATTCTTTAAATACATAAGTACAATTAATAACAAAACGTGAACAATAACAGTACCTAGTTAATTACTGCTAATGATAATTTTTGAATCATAGTTCAAGAACCAGCAAACCGATTTAAAAATCTTCACACACTCTTAACATAGCAAAAGTCAATATATTGAGCAAACTTGGCTTGACAGATATATATTTTCTTCTTATTTTGAATGTTTGCTGCAGTAAAGATTTTATTCTATATATTTTAAATTGTTCAAAATATTATCCCATGCATTTTTAAAAATTCTATAATACTCTGGCAATGCATGTTAGCTCGAGGACCTAACGGCCTATGACATAGACCTAGAAATATACAGATTGTTTCATATAACACGTTTTCAAAGATTTTTTCCATGAAAATCCAAAAATCTAAAACTTTCCCAAATTTTCAAGACAAATATGAACTCTGAATGCTTATTACTAACTGTATCCGTATTAGACTGTTAACATTTCTTTATCAAGAATGTGAAATAGAAGGAAAATTAACGTTTTTTTTGTTATATCATGGTTGCATAAAATCACTGATTTATAATATTCTCAACTACATACATTATGTACATTTTATTACACGTGAAGCCATACCTCCGATTGGAATGTATTGTTGGTTGTTTGGTGTGCATCATTTCTGGGGCCCATAGCAGCATTGCGAGGTGTGGCCAAAGTCTGAGGACGAGTCGATTCACTACCAGATGCACACTGCTCGACTAAAACACACATCGAACAATTTATTTACGCTATAAAAACCTGCATCCTGATGTACGAGTACTTGTTTTGTTGGAATTATTGATAAAACACCATTTTTTGACAAACTTTACTTCAAAACTTATTTGCTAATTTATTATTGAGAAGTTGTAGGATTACCGCAGACACCTTATACATGTATGTTTCAGTAAATTTTGAAATTCTATAATACTCTGGCAATGCATGTTAGCTCGAGGACCTAACGGCCTATGCCATAGACCTAGAAATATACAGATTGTTTCATATAACACGTTTTCAAAGATTTTTTCCATGAAAGCTAAAAGATGGTTTATACTCAAACAGAGCTTATAGCTAATTGACACATTACTGTTTGTATTGAATTCAAAATTATTATACAAAATATCAAATACCAATTACAGAATAATCAATACTTACTTGAATTAGCAAGCGTCGGCGGCTTTTGAGCAACACCAGTGTTCTGAATTGTTTGAGCTTCTGCTACTAGACTAGTTGTGGAAGTGTTCAGAACTTCTGGCGCTTCACTGGCACCAGCACTGTCCGACACGGACGCACTATCTCCAGAAGCAGTGACTCTCTCGAGCATCACCGCTGAGTCCTGCATAGTTTGGTCCTCATGAGTGGCACAGAAGCACACCGATGCATGACCACCGGTTGATGGCGTCTCAGCAGCATCCAATGGCAATCCTGCATTCTGTAATCTGGACCTCAATGTTCTTAAGTGGACTGATTGCTGGTGTTGATTGGTTTCTAGATGTTTGATGAACGACTGTTGGTCACGACATTTCTGATAGAATGTTGGTGGTCGTACCTAAACGTAATAACAATTTTAATTTTAAAAAATATGCCTAACACATAAGTATCTACATATGACCAGTCAAAGGTCAATAAGAATTGAAAATTGTTTTATAGGACACCAAACATTTAAGTAATGATAAACCAATAATTTCTCTGTTCTGTCTCAAACAACGTACTTGAAAATTGAGTAACAAGGTGTCCTCCTGAGTATCCAGATAACCTTCAGAGGCCAATAAATCCAATCGAAAAAATCGATTATAACCCCAACATTCTCCAACTTCAAAGTCGGAAGCAAATTCCCTGACTATATCTTTTGTCGGATCTCTAGGAGTTTGATGAACCATTTCTACCCGATATTCATATCTAAATACAAAAATAAACTTTCCAATAACAAATATTTGATAAAACATAACATCTTAAACCGTAAATCTACGAGTTTGTGATTTGTATGTAAATTTATATTTATTTTGAGTTGTATTTAAGACAGCAAATGCTATAATTTTAATGTTCACCAGATCAATTTCCGTTTGTCTAAGTTTCAAATAATTTCATTAAAAATCAACTTGTGCTGCCGGCATTAAATTTAGAATGTTAACATACAAAATTGCTTAATTCCTCTACCTATGTGCTCTATAAACCACCGCAGAGCTAATCATCTAGCATATGACTATAACTACGCAATTACCAACCTTTCTAAAAAAACAAAAGAACTTTGTCACTAAGTACCAAAAATAGATTTTAAAAATTGCACACAACATTTAGACAAAATTGGGTTTTGAATGATGTCAACAAACAATTAATAAGAGACTATCAACTCAAGAATCAAATTACTGTTAACAACGTTGTGCAACCTCTTCTGTATAACTTGGTTAATTATTAAAAATGATAATTTTGGTTATAATACGTCACGTGCCAAACTATTATTGATTCCATTTGAAAATTGGCACCATATTATGATAAACATAATCTATTTAGCTAACTTGATACTTTTTTATGAAGTTTGAAAAAAAATACAAATTATCTTCTTACTTTGAAATTTCATCGAGTCCTGCTGTAAGTTCGAGAAAAACAGAAAGATAATTGCCTCTGACCACTCCATTGCCATCTGGATATACCTTGAGCCTCCAAGATAAACCACATGTGTGCAATAACTGACTATAAACCGGATCAGCCCGAAGACGTAAAGAAGAGAAGCCCTCAAGTAGAAAAGAACAGCCCTCATATTTGGGTACAATTTCGCTAAAAAAGTAATAAATAGACTAAGAAACCAGATTTTAAACATTTTAAAAACTAAACCAGATTCAAGAAATAAGTCAGGAACATAGACATAGGTAGTCTTTAAATAGCAAGATTTTTTATGAAAAAATTAACAGTATGAGCAACTTATTTCCATCCATTGTAAATCATTCCCATCTATAAATACTCAGAAACTGCATAATATTCAAATTGAAATGGAGCATAATTTAGATTAATAAAAAAACATCTCAACATTTATCTAAACCCATCAAAAATTTCAACTAACCGGCAAATAAAAATATTGATTGACCATGCATTTTCTTAATTATGTACAAAAATGCAAAATGGTGAATATGATGCTTAATAACAAAGTAGGAAATAGACCTTTCGTTAACTATAATTGCAAAATAAAGATTTATTCTCTATTTTGTAATTATAGTATAGAGAGTTGTTTTTTCTTTTATTTTGAAGTGTATCATATTCACCATAATGAATTTTGTACATAACTAGAAAAGACATGGTCATCAATATTTTTATTTGCCTGTTAATTGACATTTTCGATGTTTTTTATTAATCTAAGTTACGCTCCATTTCAATTTGAATAGCTAATTAACCAGATTGTGCAGCTACTGAGTATTTATAGATGTGAGTAATTATCAATGGAATAGAATTAAGTTACTCAGACTGTTAATTTTTTTTTTCTATGCTAAAAGTATTTATTTATGAACTCACTTCTCTGGCTTCTGCAGCCTTGTTTTAACACTCACCTCGTAAAGTCAGCTGACACAGGAACTACCACTGTGCTTGCCCCAGCGCTGCACTCGGCAATATGTTGCGCCAACTTATCACGCAATGCCTCGGAACGCTGAACCACCAGAGCTCGACTCGACCGACTTAACTCGGACCTCACGTCCTCCAAAGCTGCCTCACCTTGACTCACTTTTCGCTGGAAGCCTGACGTCTGTTCATGTAACCGAGATAGTTTGTTCTTTTGTTCTGTTTCCAAACGTCCAATCATCATCTCAACTGCTGTGCGAATCTCCCGAACGCGTTCTTCTTTGGCTAAATTTACAGATTCCACGTTACGTTCCTGAAAAATAAACGATAAATTTGTCTAAAAACTGAAATTGTATTCTTACCCCCAAAGTACAGTAAGCAACGATGACCAAAAAAATAAACCACTCAGCAAGTCTAGATAAATATTCTTCAGAAACGACGGGCAAAGTTTGGTTACTTTGTAATATGAAACTTATAAGACAATATTTTTACTAAAGAAAAACGGTCGATAAAAGTATGACATTTTAGGGGATTTCGACCCTTCCACAAAAGTGACAAGGCACAAAAACGCAAACACTGAAGATTAAAGCAAACAATTCAATAAATAAATTATTTGTCTAAATTGTCGATTTATGACACTCTATGCATGTCAAATACTAAATAAATCTTTATATGGGAGAACTTACAACATCACGTATTAAAGTATTAAGTACTGTGGTCCGTCGAGTTAGCTTGTCGACCTGTGTTTGAACTAACTCCAACTGCTCACTGTAAATGTCATCCAAAGGACGAAAATTATGATCTCCATGACGACTTCCAAATAAAGCACATTGGTGACAAATGCACTCCTGACAAGTAGTACAATAAACAGACAACTTTTCATCATGACGACTACACCTAAAGCAAAATTAGGATTCGTTGTACCACAGACGTCTATGTAGATATCTTTCGATATCTCAAATATTTATTATAATATTCATGATTATTGCTTAGATAAAAGCTACCTTCAATACAATATATTAGTAAAAAAAATTGTAACCTTACAAAAATCATGTCATAAGTATTTATTTGTGAAAATATTAATGCACAAATTAATCAAACAATCGATGCCGAAGTCCACTCCCACTCACATATCTTTCAGTCCCTTGGTCTTGGTTATTGCAGATGTTGGACTTGCAGATGAAGATGTGGATTGCAAGGAGTCCAGTTGTTGAGTGACCTCCTCAGCCCACCGACAAATAACCAATTCATGTAAGTGAAGAGAAGCTCTAAAAAGAAAATCATGAAAGGGATAAAATCACGCGCTCCACCAAAAAGTTTATTACAAATTGCTCCATATGGACAATATCGATTGATATTAAATGTGAGAGATTTGTCACGTAAATACCTTTTGTCTGAAAAAATAATACTAGACGACGCTGGATGATGATGATGATTAACTATTTATTTGGCATATATACTTCTTATCGGATACTTTATTAGTGTTCTTAGGAAAAATTCTGAAATTGAGGTCCATTGAGTTTGGGCCCAAGCCTGAACAATGCATCAAATATAGAATTTTTTAAAATTCTATTTTAGTGACTGAATTCAATCAAAAACCACTAAATATAATTTAGAAAGTCATTATAATTTATTGTAGACCATTTTGATGGTTCAATTGCCTTATAAAATATTTTATTAAAAATTCAATTTTACTGGACCTGCCCTAAACTGCTGGCTGGACCTTATATCTCAGGAACTATAAATATGAGCCATTTCAAAATTCAATTCATTCTTTAAGATACCTTCTGCATTATAACTCTCAGGTTTGAGGAAAATAGAAGGATTATTTTGGATTTTAGAGCCATTGATTTTTGGGCCTAGACCCAGTCAAGATTAAAATTCGATTTCTCTGGAACTCAATTTTATTTATTCCAAAACAACTAAAGTGATACAATAAACAATTTCGGGCTCTTTACTGATGATGAAAAACAATTTTGAAAAAAAAAAGGTAAATCATAGACCCGCAACCATAAATGTGAAGCATCCAATTTTCTAAATACAATATTTCTAATGACTTCTTATCACGAATAAACCGACTCCCCCATCTTATTTTATTAAGATGAGGAGGGTAGCTAGTAACCCTGTAGGACTAATACAATACTTATCAAAGGGCAGAGGAGCTCCTCTGCAAGCCAACGGCCAGCTAGATAGAGATGGTGGCTCAATAAAAACAATGGCAAACCACTGTAACTTCCTTTTCTAGCTGAAAACCAATGTTTACGTCGCATCAAAACACAGTTCAAAATTTGTTGATAGGAGAGAATCATCGCAAAGCAAGGGAAATTTCTGCACCGGGTGAACACAACCGAAACTAAACGCAATATGAAACTAAATGCAAAGAAGATCAAAGTAATGACGTGCCAACCAGTAGACCATACAAAGGTCATTGCAGTAGACGGTACGAACATCGAATATGTTAATAAATATATATACTTAGGATCGATGAAAAAGGGTGCTCAGATGTTCCTATGAGACTTGGAATGGCGAAAGAGAAGTGTCACCAGTTAACACTCATTTGGAAAGCTACTGGTATACGCAACTCTGTGAAGGTAAAATTGGTGAAAGCACTTGTGTGGACAATGGCAACGTATGGAGCAGAAGCTTGGATGCTAAAGAAGAAAGACATGGACAGAATCGAAGCGGCTGAGATGTACTTTTAAAGAAGAATGATGAGTGACATGGACTGAAACACGTACCAATCAAAATATACTAGATACGCTAAGTGTCAAGAAAGAACTTCTGACTGCTGTCAAGGGGCGGAAGCTGATTTTCTTCGGCCACATCTGTCGTCGGTCTGAGCAACAGTTAACCAAACAAGTGCTGCTAAACAAATCACCAGGAAAAAAGCGTAGAGGCCGCCCCAATTACTCAATACTCCAATAACGTGATGAAATAGCTTGGCGATCGCAGTGGAAGAGGCAGCAGAAAGTTTACAAGATCGTGTAAAAGAAGCAACTGGCGAAGGCGGCTAAGCATCTCCATAGATGGAAGTCTAACATAAGATGATATGATGATGATGATGATGATGTCATCGGCCTTATTTTTCTAATAAATCGTTTACCCTAAAACATTCCGAGGAAACCTATGCACCAAATTTCAGATCTCAATCCATCCACTGGAAGTAGAATATCAACCGCATATAATGAAATAGGGTTATCAATCAAGAAGGGTTAATTGTGATTAATTTCTGAAAGTTGTCGCTGGCGATTGAATCAATAGGATTGAGTCAATTGCTTTTCTTATGTCCATGTGCCCACGTTGGTACCTATTTAATTAGTAACATATGATACCAATACCGATATATCTATAAATTGAAATTTTATAGATTTTGTCATAGTCCATTCATTATATTTCATTTTAGGAAATTCTAAAAGTTTTAATTATTTTCTAATTAATTAAATGTAAATAAATAGGTAAACTGTCTTTTATTAAATAATTTATCTTATAATCATAGGCAACAGAGATAATAATACATCTTTCAGTTTAATTTAATATTTTAATCTTGATTACCTATACAATTAGGTAAATGGGAAGACATGCAGTAAGTATTATCACCCCAATTTATGCCCATTCATCTTACTACTGCCTACATCTGGCTAGCTAATTTCTGAGTGATGATAGTATCACAGCAATATACACCTAGGACATTTGACTCCATGGTATCAGTAGCTTTATATGTGAACAGAAATTTGAACTGCCGTACTAGTACATGTGCTTAATGCTCACCTGCAATGAGGACATTGTGATCGACGTTCAGTAATCCACCGCTAAAAAAATATTTGTAAACAATAAAACCGTTGTGTACTTAATGTTATAAAAGTTCCATAAATATGGTCATTCGGTATTACAGTAAGCCATTATACTAACGCATAAAATTACTGTACATATAAAAATAGTCCACTAATGTTTTACTAAGATAAATTTTCATATTTAAAATATTTTAGAGAGGTACAGAAGTTTAGCTAATAAAATAACAACAAAACATAACAAGCAACTTACTCTAATGCAAAGGTAACAACACAATTTCGAACATTGAGGACAGAGCCTAGCATCTTTTAATTTACCCATACAAATGAAACACCGAAACATCTCTGCGAGATTCTAAAAAATAATAAAATTATGAATTTGTATAATACACAATCTTCTTCTTCGTCTTTACATGAACAAAACCTGTTTCCCTATTCTAATCGCAATTGCTATCCCATACACATGTATGCAAACAGAAAAGCAGCAAACCTCAATATTAGAATCTTGTGTTGATAAAAGTTCACTTGATATACTATCAGAAAGTTCATTTGTTTCCAACGTGATGACATTCTGAACACCAGTATGTTCCTCCAAAGTCGAAGCGCGTTGTTCAAATCGATCAAGAGATGTTAACACAACACTACCTCTCCTATTATGAAACCGATTATCCATTTGGCGTTCGACTGGATTCGATGTTCTAGAATAATCTTCAAACCAATGAAATTGTAAAGTCAAATTTGAACAGGAAACACCTCGATGACTGCTTCGATATGCCTCATCATATCTCCAGATGTTTTCCGTATTTTCCCAACGAAACATGATGTGAAAGTAAAGTAAAATCCAGTAACTTCATCAACTATTTTCCTACTATGAAAATCAGAGATTCTAACTGATACACAACAAATAAACCGTATTGGTTAGGCATTAATTATTCATGTTTAGGCATTTTTTATTCAGGCTTTCTTACCCATGTTCTCATAGTCAATCAGAACTCATCATTTTCTAAAGAAACTAAGCAATAAATGATAAGTGTACACAGGTAGCTCAGTTGGAATTCAGATTTATTCTACGTTGCTCTACACTAGGCAAAATTCATTTTAAAGGATACAGTTATAAACTCTACAAAACAAGGAAAAAATTGGAGATTTTTTTTCATGTTCAGAATTAGTCACTTCCTTTAAGAAACAAAGCAATATTTAGATACAAATAATGATGCAAAAGCTAATTTTATAAAATCTCCAAAAAATATAGGTGTATACTTCTGAACAGGATATATATTGCTCCTATTTTATCCCTTGGGAGTCACCTAAAATTTTAACCTCATGGTCATTGGAGTAACTTACCTTCTTCATAAAAAATCATACTTCACATTAACCAATTAGGTTCAGATTTGGTACACAAGTACATTGAAAAGATTTGTTGATTTTCTTCGAAAAATCAGATCCAAAAATCAGTATGTTTCTAAAATCCAAATGCAACGTTCTATCTTGCTCAAATTTGGATATATGTATATTAATGGAGGTATTATACACAATTAAAGACTAAAAAGGTCACAAAATGTCTGTTAGCTCAAACATTAAAATAAATTAAATCATTTTTGGGTGTTAGCTACACTTTATGAATATGTATATTGTTTTTAGATAAATGATATTTTAAAATATTGCAGCTAACAAAGTCAAAATTTTATAATTGCTATTCGTAGAAATTACTTGTGTTAGATAAGATGTTCAATGTCGGTAATCTTTCTTTGGATTTAGTATTTATTTTCAGGTGCTTATTGACTTTGTTAGCTCTAATATTTTAAATTATTTATCTAAAAACAATAACATTCATAAAGTGTTTTCATTCATTTTAGGGTTTGACCTAACACTTTTTGGTCTTAAATTCCATTTATTTTGTAATGAATATATAGGGTGGTCGTAAGTAATGCAAAATTCTGTCAAACACATTTAATAACAATTAACAATACAGACAAATGAAATTAGTCACATGATAATAATTACAATTTATTACAATTACAATAATTGTAATTTTACAATTAAGAAAACTGTTCAAAATATCCGCCATCTTTTTCAACGCATAGCCTCATTCTGTTGCGTACTGAGCGGCCAACTTTTTCACAAAGTTCAACTTCAATTGAGTCAATCTCCTCAGTTATGGCATTCCTCAGCTGAGGAATTGTTCGAGGATTGCGAGAATACACTTTATCCTTGAGTAGACCCCAAATGAAAAAGTCAAGGGATGTCAGATCCGGGGAGCTCGCTGGCCATTCGAGTGGGCCCCTGCGCCCAATCCATCGTCCAGGAAAGTTGTCATTTAGAAACTCCCACAAGATTAACGCATAATGCAGCGGCGCACCAAACTGTTGAAACACAATATCATCCGGATAATCCATTAACCTGGGCAGCAGAAAGTCCCGTAACATCTGCAGAGAAGACATACCGGTTACAGTCCCGTCAAAAATATGGGCCAATAATGCCTCTTGAAGATATTCCGCACCATATGGTCACTCCTGGTAAATTAACATCCTTCTCGATGACATTGTGTATTTCAAAAGTAAATGTTTGTATATAACGGTCATTATCAGCTAAAAACAACCGACCACATATTTAGGAAGTTATAGCACCAATTGAATTCTTAGGTTGATTTTTGTGTGCTAAATTTAATAGAAAATTGTTTTATTTCGTCAATTCTGCATTTTGCCTTCACCAAAAGGACCCTCTGCTGCCCAATTCACATACATCTGTTTTTTTTATTCTCAAGCAGTGCATTTCGGCTTAGGATCAACCGTTTAGACTCTCGTCGTGTCGTATTAGTTTTGTTTTAAAAAGATTGAAATAATTTCACAAAATATTAAAAAATATCAACATGTCAATAAAAAAATAGAATTAAGGATTATGTATCAATTTGAAGTGCCTGCCTGATGAACTCACATCGTTTCAGCTGTAGAGGGTAAAATTGTTATTTTTGGACAGTCACATTTTCAAATGAAAAAATATTGTAATAGTTATAAATTATGAGAATACTGTTTCAATATATTTCGTATTTTTAATTTTAGAAATGCCAAAGAAAAAGAGGGAAAAAAAGGAACATTGTTTGATTTTGGTTTAAAGAAGAAAACATTCTAAAATCTTTACATCTTCAACAGCAATGGTCTCTACACCTTCGACAACAATGGTCTTCACACCATCAACAACAATGGTCTTCACACCTTCAACAAAAATGGCCTTCACACCTTAAACAATAATGGTCTCTACACCTTCAACAACAATGG